>VZUI01055118.1:0-24049 GCA_013401135.1 Cettia cetti | reverse complement strand
AGAGATAGAGATAGAGATAGAGATAGAGATAGAGATAGAGATAGAGATAGAGATAGAGATAGATAGAGATAGAGATATTCATGCATGTATCTAAAGTCTAATCTCTATATATATATATTATGTGTCAGTGTGTGTGTACATTTGCTTATATGTATATTTACATCATAGAACTACTGTGTGCATTGCACTTCTGTTTGTCATGCATATATGGCTTGGAAGTTACTCAGATTACAAATGAGGGGTGAGTGCTGTATCACAAATAAAAAGAGTTGTGGTTATTTGGGTGGGGAAGGCACATTATTTGCTGTAACCAAATTGCAGTTCAGCTACAGTGAAGAGAAATTTGCAGAAGAAAGTTTTAGCACAAGTAGAAAGAATTATCTAAGTATTCAGTCTTGATAGAGAAGGTCATGAAAGCATGAAACAGAAATGGTACAGGCAGTGTCAATATTTATTTTTGTACTCATGGTATTATAAGATGTGAAGGCAGTGGCAGGGACAGCAGCCTCAAGACAGTTATATGAAGGTTTTGCCTGGTAATAGATTATCTACTCACATTCTAAGATAATGATATATATGATATATGTGGATACAGTACTCTCTGTTATTTAATCTGTTCCAAGTGTTTGAAGCAAGTAGGTGACACTATTAATTTTTGAGACTGTCCTTGTAGTTCATTGGTACTTATTTCAATGTAGCCTGGGAAAGTAATACACTATAAATTCTCTCCAGGAGTTGAAAGGCTCACAAAGGTGATATACATTAGCTCTTCTTTTTCTTTTTCCAATTTTCAGAACAATAGCAGTTTGGTGATGGCCCTAGTCTATTTTAGCAGAGAACATTGCAGGGTGAATCCTTATGGGCTAATATTTGTCTTGTCATGTTTTGAAAAGGTTTCACAGACTGCTCTTTAATACTTGCTTTCCTGTTCATGTATGTCCTCTGTAGCTAGCTGGACAATCATCTCCTGTTATTGTGCAGATTTAAATATGTCTCTAAGAGTACTTGTCTCACTCTGCAGGGTGTACTTTAAGACAGATTACCCATACTCCAAGATCCCTTATGACCCTGTTCATTTTTTGCTTGGCATAATTATAGTTGTGCATGTTAGATATTACCAGATTATAAATTTTCAGTTAGCTTCTGTAATTAGTTTTCACTGTCTAAGGAAGGAAATAGCACTCAGGATTTTTTGGGGAGTTTTTTTGGGGTTTTGTGTGGTTATTTTTGTTTGTTTGTTTTTGGGTTTGGTTGTTTTTGGGTTTTTTTTTTGGTTGGTTTGGTTTGGTTTTTTTTTGTTGTTGTTGTTTTTTGGTTTTCGGTTTTTTGTTAACACTTGTTAAGGTTGTCTGTTCTCAGCATCTGTTCTAATCTAAGACATCACCAATGCCCACATGCTTGTATCTTGCACATACCTCAGCGTTGCTTGATGCCCCTTCCTCCAAAGACTTTGCTATCCATCATCTTCTCTCCCTGATTCCTTCAGTTCATCTTTGTTTCTCTTTCACTTGTATTCCCTCTTCCTAATATATTTTCCTATTTGTGTGTTTTACAACAAGCTTCTAGCTCGTGTCTCAATTGATTCACTGACAGCAGGGACTATGCTTTCCTCAATCACTTGTTCCTGGCTCCCTATTTCATTCATTACTAATTCATTGTCCTGGAGAAGATGGCTCAGATGGCTCCCTTCACTGTATTTTTTTATATGCTCAACTTTTTCTAGGTCTCTATGAAGCCTTTTTCTAGAAAGCCACCATCTTGTTGAGCACTTTTCACAAAATTGATTCCAAGGTCCTGCAACATTTCATTACCACTGTCTGGAGATTTAATTTCAGTTTTAAATGAGAGATAGCAAGAGCTCCACAGTTTTAACTACAAATAATTGCAGTTCCAGTACATTGCAAGGTTAAATAACTATAAATTAATGGATTAATGGTGATCTACACCAGACAAGTCTCTGGCCCCTACAAGATGACTTTAAAAGAAGTGTACTTAGAAATCTGTAGCTCTAGCTGTAGCAGTGTCCTTCTACTGAGGTTATTTCTGAAATCTTACAATCTGTTCTGATTCTTAATGTAAAACATCTCACCATAAGCAAAATTTTCTAATAGATCCAATGTTCTGAGTGGATTTAGAGAGAAGGACTTGTGCCAATAAGGATTTTGGAGTTGTTGGACTGTTAGAGCTTCTGTAGATCCTGCTAATGTTATTAGTAATTCCCTAGTCTCTTGCAAAGCTAATATATTTTCCCAAGTTCTGAATGTGACAAAGTGCTTAACTAAAGTTTATGAATGGCAATATAATTTCCTTGGACCTTGATCACTACTCACATGGTAATCATCCAGGGTTTTTTATCAATTTCTGCAAACCCTAATTTCCAAGGCTGCATAGATTTTATTTTTTTTTTTCACTAGTATGTACAACTTGCAAGAATTTGTATGCTCCTTAATACAGAAGTGGATAATGGATTTTCTCACTGAATGCCATACTCAGTTAATGGAAATGAAATCTCTACAAGTGCATATCCTTTGAATAGTACCATCTTCAACTTAGCCTTTCTAAAACCAACATTGCTGCCATTCTTCAGTCTGTACCTATATGCAATGAAAGAGGGAGCACATCCCCTATTGTGTTTCTCCAGTCTAAATTATAACTTTGCAATAGTCTTCTTTGGGACTTTGCAGCTACAGAACTTGGAGCCAATCATGGAATCCACGATTAAGCAGTTTCTTTAAAAACTGGTCTGCTGCAAAGGCCTTTCTCAGTTCATTGTAGAAGCATGCTGCTGGAAAACAGTGTGCATCTGTGATTAGTGTTCATCAGGGAGATGGACAGGAGAGATGAACTAGATCAAGAGAAGTCATTGAAAACACTGGCATCCTCCCAGGCCATCCTAGAAAGCTTCATACTTGATTTCCACTTCCTCACTTTCTTTCTTTCTTCACTTCTTGTTCTGAAAAAGTTGGAAAGTCTTCACTATTTTGCATGCAGAAATGTTGCATACTCTTCACAGCCCTGTTAAATAGGAACATATGCATTAACTTACAATTGTTCAAAATGTTTGAATGAGATTTATGTTCAAAAAGAACTTTTAAAGGAAGTCAGTATAGTCAAAGCACTGTAATGTCAATTGGAAACTTTTTCCCCCTGGAAAAAAAATTATCACAAATTCCATTTGTGTCAAGTCTGTTCTCGTTTACATTTCCTGGTTTAAGTTCATTCTTGTAACATATACACAGTTACTTGCTACTTCTTTTTTGATTCTGTATAGGAAGCCCTTTGAATTTACTGTTCCAGGAAACACTTTTTCCAGTTACTTTAACATAGAACTTTTTATTTCCTTCCATATTGTGCTGCAGAAAGTAAAACTTTTCATATATCATTTTAAAGTGGCTTCAATTAGAAACACTGGTATTTCAAGTTTTATTGGTTCACTTTTATTTGTTTGGATTTTTTAATGTGTAGTTAATCAGCTCAGGCTTGCTCAGTACACATAAATCAAATCTTATTTGATTTATGTGTACTGTATACTATTTAAATTTCTATCAGAGGGAACTTTGTGAATTAGACCTGAACTCAGAATTTAGTATCTAATCTGAACCTAAATGGGATTTTTCCTTCAGGAAGGAAAACATTGGAAACTTAATGACAATAGAGAAAAAAAAAATTAACAAGAAGTGCTTGTGTGAATAAACAGTATATTTTCACTCCTTTGAATCTGGTTTGAATCAATCGAATTTACAGCCTTATGGTGTAGACAACATCACACGTATCTTGCTGCTTTTTTTTTCAAAAGAGGTGACATTTTTCTGCAGTTCACTACTGGTGGTGGCACTTGCCTACATTCAGGCACTTCTAAATGCATCATCCGTGTAATGTTCCTTATGGTGATTTATCCCTTGAAATTTCAGGAAATTTGCAGATGCAGAAAATGTAGATGAAGACAAACAAACATAAGCATGCAGATCTTTGATACTGGTTCAAATTAAGTATTTAATCTTTTAAAAGTTTGACTACTGGTGATTTCAGTATTTGATAGTCTTTCTTTCATCAACAGTTTCGAACATTCCCTACTTAGATTTGAAAGTGTAACTAATGGGAAAAAAAATTCTCTACCACTAGCCGCCCTCTCTATTTCTGTGTATCATACTAAGGTTACCTCTGATACAAGGAGATTGCTGACTACTATTTTGATAACAAAATAAAGTATTGATTCATAGATGGCTATTAATCCAAATTATTAATCAGAAAATACTTGATATGGTGAAGGAGAAGTGTCTCTATTATGACTGGTTTCCTACTTCAGAGCAAACTAATAAATCATGCAGCTTTCTCAACAGATTTATTGATCCTCTTTGCCTCTTTAATTGCGAGGAGGCATTAGGGACTCTGAGCAACTTGACCTAGTGGAAGGTATCTCTGCCCATGGTAGGGGTTTGGAACTGATAGTCTTCAAGGTTCCTTCCAATTCAAACCATTCTGTGACTCTGTAATCATCTATGAAGAGTCATAGCCTTTTTCTATCCAGTGATATTACCCTATTCCTAGTAACACTTTCCCATTATTCTGATTAACGTTCTATTACTCTGTTCAGTTTTCTGAAAATAAATATGAAGAAATATTTCAAATATCCTTAGGCAAGTATCTTCAGATCATATGTCTAACTGAAGTTGGCATATAGCAATTACTGTTGACATGAATTACTGCTAAAGATTGTCAGTGAAATAAATGGTAAAATCCAGTATTTCAAATGTGCTATTGGCATAATGAAAATAGTTGGGCCTCCTGAAAGCTACAACAGAACCAGCAATATGTGCTTACAGCACAGAAAGCCAACCATATCCTGGGCTACACAAAAAGAAGTGTGGCCAGCCGGTCAAGACAGTCGATTGTCCCCCTCTACCCTGCTTTGCAGTGCAAGGAAGACACAAATGTGTTAGACTGGCTACAGAAGAGGGACACAACAATGGTCAGAGTTCTGGAACATCTCTTCTATGAAGAAAATCCAAGAACATTAAGTTTGTTCAGACTGGAAAAGTAAAGGCTTCAAGGAGACCTTATTGCAGTTTTTCACTATATAAAGGAGACATGGGAGAAACAAAACTAAACCAACTAACCAAACAAACAAACAAAAAAAAAACTTCAACAACAAAACTGCAACCAATCAAACAACCAAATAACTAAAAACATTTTACCAAGGTCTCCAGTGACATGACAAGGGGCAACAGTTTTAAACTGAAAGAGGGCAAATTTAGGTTGGACATAAAAAAAAAATAAGAGACATTGTCAATGCCATATCATTACAAGTAGCAAGGTCAGGTTAGCTGGAACATTGAGCAACAAGATGCAGTAAACATATTCCTCCCATGATGAGAGTGTTCATCTCATGATGGTCTTCAATTGACCATAGATGGTCTTCAATTGACTCCTCCAACCCAAATAATTTTATGATTCTGTAAGAAGAATATTTCCCAAAAGGCCATTTTTTTATATTGTGGACTGAAATATATGTTTGTAGTTACCTAACCTAGAATGTTCTCAAAAGCAGCCAAAATATTGGCTTATCTGTTCCCTGTATTCTATAAAAAAAGCATTATCTCCAAAGCAAACAAAAAAATCTAGAAAAGCCCCTCATTAGGGCATTTATTTACCTAGGAAATACTTCCCTTACTCTGAAAATCCCTGAAATGGAGAGGGGCTTTGACTAATTTACAGTTTGTTGCATCTCTTTTTTATAGTTGCTTCTTGTCAATTCCATTTATCTTCCAGTGAAGCATCTCTCAACCATGCTAATGTTAATGGAGATAGAGCTGGCTTTCCCTGAACTGCAGTGTCATGACGACTTTACATCACTGAGAAATATTAACTTAAAATACTTGTCATTCCATAATCCTTGTGTGCAATACTGAGAAGGTAACTCTAGATTGTCCCTCCAGCTTTGGGTCTGATGGCAATTAACACAGATGTGCAGACCATGACAACAGGCATATCCCCTGTAATTGCAGTGGTATCATAATTCAGTTCTCCAGGGACTGCTTCTACATTCCTCACAAACTATGAAACTAGTCTGGAAAATAATCCTCTACTGATTGGCAAGAAGAATTAGATCCCTTGACTAAAAATAATTCTACTTCTTCCTTCTTTTTATGTAAGACACACAGTTAGGTCAAAATGTATGCAAAGGTCCTTCTCCTCACCAGGCAGACGTAATGATGTGTTACATTCCCTTTCAGCAAACATAGCAACTTAAATCCTCTGCTGTGATGGATTGAAGGTACAGAAAATTCACTGATTTATTCTGTTTACTGTACCGATCACAAGGCACAACTAAGTTCTGTAAGCCAAGTTCTCCAGCCTCTTCCTCCAGTGGTAATGGAAGTTCTGTGGACAATGTTTCTCAAGGCTGTCTTTGTGACAGAGAGAGTGGAAAGCCTCAAAACAGAGGGTGAAGAGAGAAATTATTTCTTTTCATAACCAATTATTTGCATCTTTTGAAAGAAAGTGAAGGCAGGTACTTCAGGGTTCTTTTATTTGGTTTGGTTTGGGGTTTTTTTAAATCTATGTATAAAGTGTTTTTTCTGTATCTCTAGGTTTCCAAAAACTTTAATATTATAATATCACTGAATTACCAAATGGCTTGAGTTGGAATGGACCTTCAAGATCATCTAGTATACCCGGGCTGTAAGTTTTACACAAACATGTAAATGTCATTAGCTTGCAAATGCCACTAATTTATGAGCTTGGACTTTTTTATTACTTTTTCTTTCCTCGTGTAAGTGTCGCCATTTCAAATGTTCAGAAGTCTGTAGGTTCCCTTGCACTTTATTATGCAGTTATAATCAAAGCCAAGATTTATAACCACTTCTATCCAAGTGAGAATTTTATTGCAATCACCACTCCATTCACCATGTACAGGTATCATAACTTTAATCCAAGTTAATAAAACTTCTCATCTGTAGAATGAGGCTAGTCAACTACTTCCACATAATATTAGAGGATTTAAAACAAATGAGAAAATATGCAGAACTGAATCCTCCTGGCAATTTAATCCAACAGAAAGCACTTACCTGAGGTGTTTTGATGTTCTTCTCAAACCCTGCATTTAGCTATAAATATCACTTTGCAGTTTAACAGGACTTCAGAAGCAAATATGAGCAACATAGTCCAAGAAGGGATTCAGGGTCCAAGTAATTTATTGGATCTTTCTTTTCCTTTTCTTTGTTAAAGAATTATATAAGAGGCTTTCAAAAGTCAAATACCATTCCGTAACTATGTGTGTGGCCTGCTAATAATCGACCAGTTTCTTTTTCTGTGCTGATCTGAATAATTTCTGTGGGTCTTCTATAATTTTGTCAGGCCACAGAGATTTTGTTTCTAGAGCAAAATAGAGTTGTTGCATTTTGAAAGGAAGCACACTGAAAAAATGCTGGATGGGGTAAACACTGAATAGTATTCAATACTATTCCCCTACCTAGAGAGTGGAAAAATACTTCAATGTTTTCAAGAAACACAAGTGTGGCGCTTCTAGAATGAGACTAACATACTGTGCTGGGTTTGCATGCCCTGATTTTTGGTAGCGGGTCAGGGCACAGAGGAGGCTCCTGTGAGAAGCTGCTGGAAGCTTCCACCAAGTCCAGCAGAACCAACCACTGATGGCTCTGAAGATGGACATGCTGCTGGTCAAAACTGGAGAGGTTGGTAATGCTTCTGTGATAATGTATTTAAGGAGAAAATTGAAACAGAAGTGTGGCACAATTTTAATTCTAGCCAGAGAAGAGGGGGAGATGAGAACATGTGAGGGAAGCAACATGGAGACACCAAGATCGGTGGAGAAAGAGGGGAGGAGGTGCTCCAGTTGCCAGAGCCAAGATTCCCCTTCAGGCTGTTGTGCAGCCCATAGCGCGGCAGCTGTGCCACTGCAGCCCCTGGGGATCCATGGGGGATGCAGAGATCCATGTGGAAGAAGCCCACACTGGAGCAGGCTGTGATCCAGTGGGAGACCAGGAGAAGAGAGAGGGCCCTGCTTCCAGGCTGGGCAGCTTGGAGGACTGCACTCCATTGAAGAGTGACCCACATCATGGCAGTTTTGGGAGGACTGTTTGCCTGTGGAAGTGGGACTCACACTACAGGAATTTTGGGAGGACTGCTGCTTGTGGGATTGGAACCATATCAGAGAGGTTCATGAAAATGATCTCCCATGGGAGAGACTCCATCATGCAGCAAGAGCAGGACTCTTCTCTCTGAACCAAGCAGAAGAAAACCTTCGGTGATGGACTGACCAAAACCCCATGCCCTGTCTTCCTGAGCTGTCAGTGGAAAAGAAGGAGGGTCTGGGAAATAAAAGGTGGTTTTAGGAGTTTATTTTTACTTCTCATTTTTCTCCTCTGATTTTGCCAGTAATAAACTCACTTTGTATCTCTAAGTTGAGCTTGTTTTGCCCTTGGAGTGTTTTCTTCCAGTCCTTATGTTAACTCATAAACCCATTATTAAATTTTTCTCTCCTCTGCCCAACTATAGCAGAGGAGGGTGAATGAGTGTCTTTTGTGGATGCTTAGTGTTAGGCTAGCATTTTTGCATTTGGGAGCAAATCTGCTTGAAATAATTTCTTCCTGACTTTTAATTCTTGCATGCTCATGATGAAATAGGTAAAATATAGCTGTAGTTTTCCTGATGGAGAAACCATAGATCTGACACTTATTCCTCAGCTGTGGCTGCAGACTGAAGGCCTTTCACCTCCTTTTACTTGGTTCCTTCACAGTCAACTGCTGTGCCTATTCCAAATTTTATGCCTTGACACAATATTCTTTTGCGGTTTGTGTTCCTCTGGAACAAATTAAGAGTGGTTGGCAAGAATGAGTTTTTGAAATACATGTAGATGAAAAGTATGATGCTAATGTAACTACCTAGGTGGTGTCCTTGGAGTGTGTTTGATACAAGACCACTTTGGACTTTTTTTTTAAATCAGACTAGATTATGTTTTATTTATTCTATTCTATTTTATTTATGTTTTATTTCTTCTATTCAGTATTTCTGTATTGTTTTCTCATCTTAGATAGCTGTCAGACATTTTTTTACCATAGTATCTGAGTTTTCACCTATCTTTATAGTATTTCTCCTCATAGCAGTCATGCCATGCTATTACCTGTACTAATTGAGAGAAGAAACTAATTTACCTCTAAAAGGTTGCAGGATAGGGTAGATGTTGAAGTGGGAACTGAAGCTTATGCTCACACATTTTTCACTCTGCATTATTAACTTCATATCTTATACATAGATGGACCACCACTGCTTTGGGAGTATCAGGGGAAGTCACTGGCCTTTTCATTCTTAAAGAATAGACACCTCTGCTAACAATCCAGTCTGAATAAAAGATGTTTCTTTTTCACCCCTACACTCCCCTTGAGGAGCTGAATATGGTGGTACTTCATAACTTGCTTCCTGCAAAAGAAAAGCACTGAAAATAAAATGTTCATTTTAGTCTTTCAGTAGCATAAAAATTCTCCCCAATTATTCTGGAGAATGAAATTGCATATGAAATAGGAACTGAAGATTCAAGAGAGTTTGGCTTTCTTTGCCATCTCTAATGATCTATAAATAGTTTGCCATAAATTACCTAACAACAAGGTTTTTTGTTTTTACACTCATTAACAATGTCAACACTGTGCTTCTTCTGGGCTTCAGTTCAGTGAATCACTCCTGCTTAAGGACATTTATGAATGTACATAGTAGCAACTAAAGTCAATTGGAACCAGGCAAGTACTTAAATGCTTATTGAAAAACAAGACTTTAATGTATCCTTATATTGATGTAATCTTCCCTTTGAGTAGAAGAAAAGTATTACAGTACTCAGTTTCAGCCTCTCTGACTATTGGTGTCTGCAGATCCCGTTAAGCAGTGTCAGCTTTGAGAAGATTCAGCCAAGGTATTTCCAAGATAGAAATTTGGTTGCAAATTCAAGAGCAGAATTAAAACAGAAAATTAAAAATAAAATGTTTTCTTTGAACCATCATATTTCATTTAAATAATAATTCTGTTCTTGCCTAAAGTCTTAGGAGTCTTATTAACATGAAATTTTCTTTGCTTCTCTTTTATTTCACCTTGTGGTATATCATAAGTTTTTGACAAGTTAGACAAAATCCAGTGTTGCACAATTTCTAAAAAGAGCATGCTGATCTAAGAAAGAGATATAAGAAAAATTGCAGGATTTGAAGGAAAAAGTCGAGGATTCCAGGAGTGAAAAAGCAACAGTGATTCCAGGGGAATTAGTTTAAGTAGGGTAAATTGGGAAAAAACCAAGTTCTGTTTCCTGCCACTCTCTCTTCATTAATAAATATTTATACCTTTTTTCTTGATTTCCATAGAGATCACATCCAAGTATCCAAGTGTAACAGCTGACATTTAAAAGAAGAGTTGTTAGTATCCTTCTACTTCTTAATTCACCAGATTTAGTGTCCTTGAGGTGTTCCAGTGTACAAAAAGCATTTTAGGGTACACAATCACCTTGAATTCTCTTTATGTGCTTTGTAGATTACCAAAATAACTAGTTATAATCTTTAAAGTTATCTCACTGCAGGATTTGTGTTGAACATTTGAGGTAATATATAATAAACAGTGTTCCTCTATTATGAATTTTTTCCTTTAAATAGGAATTAAATATTACCACCTTAATACAATTTCTTCAGCATGATCCATGATGGCAAATAAACCAAATATCATTCGGAATATGTTCACTCAGTTTGCTCCCTGTAAAATAAATAGTGCCTTCAGAGTTTTTGGAGTGTACATCAGTCTAGTCAAGCTCGGAACCACCTAGTGTAGACTAATTTACTAGTATAGTGTAGACTTATTTGTTAGTCTACACAAGTGCTTATTCTGCTATAGTTTATGTGAGCTAAATATATGAAGATAAAATAATTCTTAATTAGATAAACCTTCTATACTACAGATGGCACTTATTTAACTGTGCTATGATTTTTAATATAACATATCTGTGTTGAGAAATCCTATGTAATCACAATACATTTCAAATTATAACCTGCTTTTCAAGGTGTCTAACAAATGAGGTAGACTCTGCATGTTTGTAAACTTCAGACACATCCTTGCATTTTCCTTTGAAATAAAAATTGAACTTTATGAGTTAATAAGAAATTAAATAATTCAAGGCTATTTACCTTTTTATCTAAGAGCATTCTGTAAACTTTCAGTTTTAAGAAACAAGTTCAATTTTCACTAAGAGCAGATGGCTAAAAGACTGTGAGATTTATCTCCAATGTAAACCAAATTATCTTAGATTTTAAAACATCTAAAAACCTCAAAGCAGAGTCCATTTACTCTATTAAACAATATCAACTTCTTTTGTAACATCTGAGGAATGGAAATTGACATATTTTGCACTCTTATTTTTTTTCTTATGTTCATCTGTATTATTTCTACAGCATTAGTCTAGTTAGCATTATTCTCCAACATATCTTCTACTTTTCTGTTTTCCACTTATCTGAGTTTCTAAAATGCACTTGCCTTCATCTGTTTTCCAGAGAACATGTACAATGTACATTCTGCTGTATATATGATATAAACCCTCTTGTTTCGTCCTTTATAAGACTGAGTTGTAACTGGGTTGCTTCCACCTTTGCTGATGCCACCTCCTTGTTAAGGTCTTTTCTCATATCTGAGGCTCCCAAATAATTTTCTTTCCACTTCCTATTGTTGGTCCTGATTATCAGAATTTAGTGATTCCTCATTTCTACTTTAGTGCTTCTCATTAATTAGTAATATCATAAGCAAATAGTTGCCAATTTCAATTCACTTTGAAGGATACTAAACATAGTATGCAGCAACTCTAAGTTTATTTCTTGGTATGCAGAATTGCTGGCTTGGTTTTAAATGTATGCCATATACAATTAAAAATTATAATAGAAAAGAAACAAAACACTCTCTGTAACTATATAGAATATTTTATTTAAAGCCATAAGTGAATTAGTTTTCTATTAGCAATTTTAATTATTCAACTACAGGCTTACTTCATTTTAGCTATTGTTGTGAGAAAGTCAAATTTTAGTGAGCATGTATATAGACACCACCTATAAATGTATGCAGGATCTAAACAGAATGAAAAAACCCCAACTTATTTAGCTGTACTATTTTTAAAGGTTTTTATCCGTGTAACAGCTGCACACCATTCAGTCACTGACAGAATATGTACTTGATATTCTATCATGTGAAACGTTACCATTACACTTGGTTACCAAAAGACAAAGTGTCTGTCTCTGAAATCACATAGCAGTTGTGTATCGTTGAGAAGCAAACTATATGTTCATTTGTTGTATTGAAGGTGTTGCATTAAGACAGTGTGTATAATCATAGTGTGGGCTTTTTGTTTCAAGTCATTCTAATAAAAGAAACACATTATAGCACATTATAGAAAAAATTATTCTGCTGAATGGCTTAAATCATATCAGTATCAAAATTGCTTGTGTCAATGGAATTAAGCTGAAGTCAGTGAATTACATATTTGGTACTAACAGCAAAACAAAGACATATATCCTGTAATACTAAACCCAAAAGCTTAGTAAACACTTGCAGATTTCCAGGCACTCTTCTGTAGCAGATCCTAAGACAATACAATTCCCATCCCCACACACAGAGGGAAGACTGTGTAGTTGAGCACGCCCATAGCTGCACCACATGCCACACCTTATGGGCTCTGAGCATCACAACCCTCCTCCCTGGCAGTCGGGACTCTGCACACACTCAATCCTCCACCCTCCTGCTGCAGAACAGGCACTGCAGCCCCACCTGCACCTGAGCTCCCTTGCAGCCCACTGACCCACACACCACCTGGGAGCCGGGTCCCTCCTCTGGGTCCATCACTGAAATGGCCGAAGGTGGGTGAACGTTCCTCACAGCAGAACTGTCCTGCTCAGGGTGGTTCTTTACACAGCCTTACACACTAGCTGTATTGGAACAGCCATGTGTTCTTGGATATGAAGCATAAATACGGAGTTACCAACTTTTCTTTGGCTTTATAGTTGGAGGGCTTCCACACGTAAAATGAAAGAACTTAGCATAGTGAGAGAATCTGTACATACATATATCAAGAAGGTAAAGTACTTAATTGCACTTGTATACTTCTGATCCTTGTCTCCTGGAAAACATATATACCTTCCCTGGAAACCCTACTACATTCAGTTATTTTCTAAAAAAATATTTAAACAGGAACATCACTCTTAAAAAGGGAAATTAATTATCTCCAGGGAGATAATGCTCAATAATAGTAATTATAAACTTGCTCAACAATTTTAATTAGGAGGCTATCTCCAAATTAGTTATTATTTTTTTCTAATAATGCCAGTTAATAATAGAAACACTCATTCACTGATGGTTTTTTCAACTCCTATTGTGAATGCTTCCAAGTTATTTACAATGGCTCTTTAGGTGCAGATTGATTACAGAATTATAGAATCCCATGCCCTAATGCCTCAACTAAACCATGACACTGAGTGCCACATTCAATCACTTTTAAACACCTCCAGGGATGTATGGGTGACTCCACCACCTCCCTGGGCAGACCATTCCAATACTTTATCACTTATTAAATACTGCTTTTAGTACAGTAGCATCCACATTCTTCTCTGAGAGCTCATTAGTTTAAAATTGTAATCTCAGGTTGTTTGCAATATGGTTATTTCACTTTTAAAACTGATTTTCTTTTATTCACCATTTTTGCTTGTCTCCTTTGGGTTTTTGTCCACTATTTTTTCCCTTCATTAGAAGGAAAAGATACTTTGCTGGGCTGATTCCAGCTGTAGCTGTAGTTTTGATGCCATTTGCAGTCAATCTCATCCTTGTGTTGATTTGTTGAGAATTAATTTTTTATAAACAAGCAACTAATTTTACAAGTCCAAATAAAAGTCCATTCAGGAGGATTGAGTACTTTTTGCATGTTGAGCTTTTAATTTCAAAGTCAGTCAAATTTTTATAAAGTATGTGTGTATCTGTGTGGACAAGTTTGAACATGACGGTCTGTGGTTTTAATTTGGCCTGGTTGTTTTAAACTGTCATTCTTCTCAAGCTCCATGCTATCAGAGGCCAGAAAACTTCAGTTTGATTAGTGAAGCACATTGTCAATATGTTATTGCATATGATGAGTTTGGGTTTTTTTTAGGGAAGTGGGTTTTTTTTAATTTTTTTGTTGTTGTTGTTCTAGCAGTTTTTTCTAGTAATACAGAAGATGTAAGTTCTGTAAGGTGATCTGAAAGTAGGAACAGTTTATTATTCAAAATGGTCAAACCATTTTCAAATAACATTTTTCACTTGGATAACATCATATGAATTTGAAACACTACCATTCTCATTCTGAAATATGCACGTATTTACTTCATTTGGAGTTGGGTACTGAGGGTACACATATCTAGATTAAAATTGCTATGGACTTAAATTAATGGCATGGCTGCCCCTTATGAGGCTCTCCTCTAAGAAACAATGAGTTAGGGGATTATCTGACCTGCTCCTTTTTATAAATTGGACAATGTCTGTTTACAATGACATCTTCTCTGCCTACTTCCTTCATTTTGAAATGCCTCTTCTCACCCTCAAGAGAAGAACATCTGGGAATTAAGTGGGATTTCCCCTCCCCACAGGCACAAGCACCTGATGCTTTATCACAGACTAGGTTCTCAGGCCTTGGAAGTGCAACCTCTGTTGTTAGTATGATGATGGAGGAGGAAAAAATATGTTTTTGCCAAAATTATATGAGAAGAAACAGAGTTAAGATTCATATGCAGCAATTCTCTGCTCTTCATTCTGTGCTCAATAAAATACCTTGAGCATAAAATAGCTTGTTTCCTGAAAGGAAATAATAGGTACCAATTAAGAACAGTAAGTAAAAATAAACTACTTTCTAATTTGGGGTCTGATTTCAGAGAATCACAGAATCACGCAGAATCAGTAGGTTGGAAGAGACCTCCAAGATCATCGAGTCCAACCCAGCCCTAACACCTCAAGTAAACCATGGCACCGAGTGCCACATCCAATCTCTTATTAAACACATCCAGGGACAGTGACCCCACCACCTCCTCAGGCAGACCATTCCAGTACTTTATTATTCTTTCAGTGAAAAACTTTTTCCTAATATCCAGCCTATATTTCGCTTGGTGCAGCTTGAGACTGTGTCTTCTGTTCTGTCAGTTGCTGCCTGCAGAAAGAGACCAATCCCCACTTGAGTGCAGCCACCTCTCAGGGAGTTGTAGAGAGTGATAAGGTCACCTCTGAGTCTCCTTTTCTCCAGGCTAAACAACCACAGCTCCCTCAGCTGTTCCTTACAAAGTTTGTGCTCCAAGCCCCTCACCAGCCTTGCTGCCCTCATCTGGATGTGCTCAAGTGTCTCAAGGTCCTTCCTAATCTGAGGGGCCAGCAGTCAAGGTGTGCCCTCACCAGGGCTGAGTACAGAGGAAGAATGACCTCCCTGCTCCTGCTGGCCACACCATTCCTGATCCAGGCCAGGATGCCTTTGGCCTTTTTGGCCACCAGGGCCCACTGCTGGCTCATGTTCAGCCAGCTACTGACCAAGTACCCCCAGGTCAGTCTAACTGCTCTAGCCTTTTCTGCAGTCATAACTTCATATTGTCTTTCTCCTCCCAGGAAAAAGTCTTATATGTTTATTGAAACTTGTGTACAGCTTTGGTCACTGTAATATATATTAAAAAAAAAAAAAAATGAAGTCATTAGAGAGTGTCCAAAGGAGGGCAATGAAGATCCTAAAGGGCCTTGAGGGGGAGCCGTGTGAGAAGTGGCTGAGGTCACTTGCTCTGTTCAGCCTGGAAGAAACTGAGGGGTGACCTCAATGCAGTTACACCTTCCTTGTGAGAGGAGGAGGAGGACTGACAGGCACTGCCCTCTCTTCTCAGTGGTGATCAGTGACAGGACACAAGGGAATGGCTTGGAGTTGTGTTAGGGGTGGTTTAGTTTGGATATCAGCAAAAGGTTCTTCCCCCAGAGGGTGGAGGGGCACTGGAACAGACTCCCCAGGGAACAGGTCACAGCACCAAGCCTGAAAGAGTTCAAGAAGTGTTTGGGAAATGTTCTCAGGCACACAGTGTCACTCCTAGGGATGTGATGTGCAGGGGCAGTAGTTGGATTCGATCCTTGTTGGTTGCTTCCTACTTGATATAATTGAAATATTTTTTTCAAAATGAAGTAGTTATACATTTCTAATTGCGCGCGAAATTGAAAAGATGTCAGGACAGGAAATATATTTTTTTCTATTCTGCACTATTCTGCACTCTAGGATGGTCTGCATTGGCTGCATTTTCAGCTAATCTAAACTGCCTGCAGTAGAAATATTTATATCTTCTGAAGCAAAATGCTGTTAGGACTGTCATTCATGTTCTTTCAGCAGCTATATTAGGATGAGTCTAACTGTTCTGAGTTGGTCCAAAAAGGAACAGAATTAAAATTGCTAAGGTGTGAGTAACCCATATTCATATTCCTCTTATGTTGATTTGGAGAGATAAGAGGTGGAGAGACGGATCTGAGTCAGCAAAACTATTTATAGTCAGACTGCTTTAAACTAGTTATATCTATGCTGTTGGCCATACGTCAGTCTGTTGATTGACACATCTAGGCAATTACAGCTACGCAAAATATCTGCTTGCACTTAATATAGACCTCAGCTCTGAGGTCTCTGTTGAAAAAAGAAAGAATATTTATACAGCTTTAGTTTTTGTTCTAAATTAGAATAAAAAGCAAACTTTGGAACCTTAGAAATGATTGTTGAATGACATCATTATTCCCTGTTAGTTCTTGCTAATGGCATTGCTAATACTATCTGCTCAAAACCAGTCTAAGGAACACACAGGTAGGATGTTCATCCTTTTAACCAGTAGTTGAACCCTTTGCTGTGAAAAGAATTGAAACACAGCCCCTTCTAAACTGTCTTTAGAGACTAGCGTTACCAGAAAACCTGTGAGTAGCAGAATTATTGTTAGTATAATTGCTGTATGTGTACTTTGGGAGGGACAATAGAAATGTTAGCCCTGCTGATACACACTGCTGAAACAGCTATTTTCATAACCAGCTGCTGGAGGGCATTGTCCTTAACGTGCTTTACTCTCAAGCCAGGCGCACCTTAATCCATCAATTTACTTGGGGTTTTTAACATAGTGTGAGAAGATTTGTATTGATAACAAAGTAAGTATTTAGTGGTTCTAAATTTTAGTAGTTGTCACAATCCCAAAGTGTGTGTTGGTTCACATCAAGCTCTGGTTCAATTGAGCAGTATGTATTTCTGACAGCACTTGTAGAGAAAGAATCACAACATATCCTAGAAATAGCTTCTCTTCAAGGCTTTACTGATCTCTTAAATGATGCAAATTGGTTATTAACAGGAATATCTCCATTTGAGAGCATTACTATGGCTGTGACGTTTGCAACAATAGTTTGCAATATAAATAGCTGATTTTACTTCTCATCACAGTGGCCAGCCAGCACATAGTCTAAATAGATTACTGAAATCTGGGATGATGTTAAAAGAGGAAAGAAAGGTGCAGTGGATTCCTTTTGAATAGTTTAAACTGGGCTAGTATGAGGTGTTAGCAGAATCTGTAAAATAAAGGTCAGTAGGGAATTGTAACAAGTTGACACTTCAAATAACCTTCTTTTAACTGCTTTTTTTGGCTCATTTATTTTGTAGCTTATTTTTACTTGCTCCATTTTAGGGTGTGCTGGATATTACAGCTTATGGAAGTTTATTTGTTGCCCTCCTCCAAAATCCTTGTTCAATGATGTTCTTTCAATTATAGTTAAATTATTCTGGTAAAAACATTCTCAAAAATAGGTTAGCTGAAAAGTATTATGAAAAAGCTTTGGATGTAATTTATTGTGTTGTCCACAATACCACATGAGGAAAAGATTTTAGAAATTACTTTGGATTTTATTTTATTTTATTTAAAAGAGAAAATATTAGACCAGATACCAAAAGAAACAGTTTCCACTGCAAAACACTGTGCAAGTCTGACTGTAGTGATGAGATTTTGACTGTGGAAAGTGTGAGCATCTTCTACGGATCTTCAGTGCAGCTCCTTACACAAACACAGCCCTTACCTCTCACACTTTGCTGGAACTTCCTGGTGTCTTTCCAATGAAGAGCTAAAGCTTATTGTCAGTAAGGGACACCTGCATGCACAAAAGGCTTTTATCCTTCCTGAATGTATTGCTGTCTTGTTGCTAAAATGTACTCCTATGCCTGCACTGGTGAGCAGGAGAGGTAGCTGATTTTAGGTAAGTCATAATAACCCTATGCAAAGGAGAAATTGATCTGCTCCTCCTCCTCAGGTATTGTTTTGTGGCTATGATCCACACAAAATTTAAGAGAAATTAAGCAAAATTTCAGTCATTGTCCTCTCAAAAAAATTCCATAGAACTGTAATTGCTTGCAGTGGCATACCACATTCTGATAAAGCCATGAATTTCAAAAGTTCTACTGTTGCTCTCATGGACTTGACTTAGCTTCATTTTCTGCTACTATTATGGATGCTTTTTCAGTTCCATGAAGTCCATTACTCTCATTTTCCATAACCCTAATTTAAATACAAAATTGTCAGCTCTAAGGTAAGGCTTGGCTTTCCAGTATTGATGCTACGATTAAATCCACAGAAATCCATCCATAGTACATCAAGGACTGAGCAGATTCAATTTTCTGGTGAAAGATGGAATTTTTTAGGTGCAGTGGAGGTAGATGAACATAGCATTTTTTTGTTCCATTTAGTGATGACATGTTAGTTACATTTTTCTTAACCTTGAGTCAGGAAATGTACATGTTCATATGATAGAGTGTCACTTGAAAGGTCTTTTTAAATATGAGAAACAGCTGTCAGTGAAGAATGCGACTATGCCATTAAGAATGAAGAAATGATAGAGGCTTTTTTATGGGTAAAGAACGTGGAGAAGCTAATGCTATTTAAGGCAGAATAGTATGAAAAGAGATGTGATGTGACCAGCATGGGAATCCGCTGGTTATATACCTTCCTAAAGCACATTCTGCCATCAGTGCATTCCTTCTGTGGCTGTAATGTTAATTCCTTTCAGAGGGTCCTCATGATGCATGCTTAACTTCATGCGAAATTTTCCTGTGGATGTAGATGAGTTCATTGGGACTGAATAATTTTCATCTTCCTGTAGCTGCAAGACTTTACCAGCTTTTGTGTGCTCAAAGTGAATCTCCACTGTTATTCCTTGAAATAAACACACAAGTTTCTGTTTTTCTTTGCTTTGCAATCTGCATGCTAGACATGATTTTAGGTATAAAATGAGGATAAAAATTCATTCATCTGTAATTATATGATCTCATTTGGCATCTAACTCTGGGACAAAAAATCTGATTTAATTTCCTTTCAAAGTCTTTGTCTATCAGATACGGAACAAGCTTAGTAATTACCTCTTAGTTACTGTGAGTACTGTGCCTTCAATATTACATTCCTAATTGTTTTTAGTTAAGGAAATTTATCTCTATAGATCACACAGCTGACTAGGGCAGGCTGGGTGATTCTCTGTTGTTTACAGTGTAGATAGCAAGATCTACAGATTATGTTACGAGAAATTCCTATTGTCCTTCTGGTACATACAATAAGATGCATAAAAAGTACTTACCTGAGTACACAATATATTTTCATTTTATATGAGACAATCTAATCCAAAATAAATGTTTGATTAATATTTACAGAACACCCCAGCAGAGATCTGCAGTGTGCCCGAAACTTCCAAGAGTTGCATCATCAAAGTAAAATTATTTTTACTTTATTACTGTGAGTGAAATAAACCCATTTTTTGTGTGGAAATACCATGTTTATAGTCCAGTCAATTATGCAAGCAGAATCTCTATGTTTTCAACCACTAATTCACAAGTCTCTTGTTGGGGAAATTTTATTGCATGCCTTGAGCTGAGTTAAACAGAGGCTTGTGCTTAAATACTGAAGATTTAATGTACAGTGCACTGAACAGTCTTATCACTATAAGCTGTTCTACCTGGAGCACAGAGGGGCGCAGCAGATACGCAGCAGGAGTCAATTCCTTGCATACACATTCAGTGGTACCGATGCCATGAACATCAGCCTGATACTGGATCCATTCTCCATTCTCCCAGTTCTTCTGCCCAAAGGTGGCCTCTGGCCCTTGAGCACTCATGTCCATGAGTGATGGATTGTTGCAAGACAACTAAGCAATGTGCCTCATTCCCAAGGGAAACTTCACTCCCTTATAGGGAATCCTTCTGTTCTGTCATTCCTATTCTGTCCAGCCAATTCAACCTCTTCTGCAGCTGGACCTTCTTGTCCTCCATGCCAGGTCATTCCTTGCTCACAAATTACTACTTCTGAGCAGGCACAGTTTTATTTTTCCCTTCACTCTACTGTGTTTGCATACAAACCCCCTAACTTGACCACTTTTGCCAGATTTTCAGAGGATCAGCAAAATGGCAAGCGTGTGGCAAAAGGCTGCTCTTTTCAGCAGAGAATGAGGGCTTCTTTGAAACATGGGGCACTAGAACTATAACATGACAACCCCTGGCAGAAATTTCCACCTAACAACATAGGCTGTAAATCCTTCACCAGCTGAACAGTCATACTTTGGATACTTTATGATTCATCATCATGCATCTTGTTGTGTCATTGACACAAAGCTGTCTCAACAAAATCATTGCCATAATTTTGTTTCAAAGAGGTATTTGGTCATAACTAGCAGACTAAAGAAAATCCAGTCTGTAGCCCATTACTCCTTGGAGTAAACTAATCTCATCACCTAATATATTAATATATGTATCAGGCTTTTTTTTTTTTTACAAATCACAATGTCTATTTTTGCATTTGAACAAATTGTGCCAGAAGGTGAATTAATTAGTTCTTGAGATGAAATAAATTGACTAGGTGCTTGAGGTAGTTGATCTCTTGTGAGATTGTTCTAAACATATGAAAGTTGTGGGGTTTTTTATAATCAAATAAATGTTTCAGAATACATGTAAATTTTAACAAGTGATGTTCCTTAGTGAAATGTAGTGTAGTCATCATAGTTGTCACTGAAGGATGTCAGCTACTTTCTCATCAGGGATTAATGGAGCTGATAGTCTTGGCTGCAATGCCATTGTGTCAACAATCCAAGAAATACATCATTGTCAAAAATACAGAAACTAGAGGAACAAGACTTGTGAGGTCACTGGTAATCTTTTTCTCTATTGACTTTGGCTAAGTACAAACCAAGTTGGCAATTTTTTTAACATTAGCTGTTATATCAGCTGAAGTCTAAACCACTGTTTCAATCTGAATGATTGAAGAGCGTTTTGTAGATAGTATAATGAAATAAGAGTTGTGGAATTTTTGAAAAGAACGTTAGCGAAAGATCTTTTTGGTGATACGGACTTAAAATCAGAAGCCTGTAATATGTACAGCAGAAAGAAAGCTTTACAAGAAGAAGCTTGATAACACAATAAGTTCTCTGTTTATTAGGTGATAGTGACATATTTATTCTATTAAGTATTCTTCAAATGCTTTCTTTTTTTCATAGCTGGAGGGAATTTTTTCATACTACTGCAAAAACTGTCAGTGTGTTTATCTGAATCGTTCCTGTTAGAAGGATTATCTGCTTCCTTGAAATGAATGCATTTGTTTCAGGTTTATTTTCAAGATGATTAATTCAAATTAGCAAATTTTAACTTTGGGTGATGGTTTTTTGTTTCACTTGTTTGGGGTTTTTTTTTTATCTTTCTACAACAATATTTATCTAAATTTACTTTTTTTTGTATGTTGATTAATGCAACTGAAAATTTTTGTCAGAAGTTTCAGTGTCTTTAAAATTAAATAAATTGCTGGCATGTTAATCTGTACACACAAATATACACTTAATGAGGAAACTATAATTTTGGTACACCAAAAAATTAGAACTTATCTCTAATAACACACAAGTCCAGTTGTTAAAGGTGAGAAAATACACTTTCCCTTGTGCTAGCCAATGAAACAACTGCTGTAGAGACAAGGTTACTCTGATTCTCTACACCCCTGTGATGGTTTTTACAGAGACTGTTTAATGATATAAACATAAAGGAAATATCTTGGATCATCCCCATAAAACTGTGTATTCTGCTATAAAACACATAAGCCTTTGAAATTAAGGTGAAAAGGATGGTTCTGCTATCGATATTGTAAAAAGGCAAGTTCTTTAGTAGAGCAACAGTAGAGTACTTGCACTATAGCTTTATCATATTTCAAGGGTGGCAGATAAATCAACACTTACAGAAAACTGGATGTGTCAAGTCCAATGTTTTATGAATTAAGACACTTTCAACGGGATGAGGAATAAACAAATATTTTTAGACAGTATTCAAAAAATATGTGCCAATGTTATATACATTCATATACAAGTCCGTATAGATTTACAATATAAGTATATATTTATAAATATATTATCTAGGGGAGAACAAGGGATGGCAAGGACATACTACCATACAAGTATTCTTCTCTCAGAAAAAAAAAAAATGCTGGCATTGTCTGTAGGGTTTAGATATCTTGAACTCAAAGAGTAAGATTAAAATACTACAAATTTTTATTACTTTTCTGAAATCACTGCACAAATGGAGCAAAAGTTATGTCTTCCACAACAGAGTATGAGAGAGTGTGATATCATTCACATAATGGGCAAAATGAAAGTTAGGATGAGAAAAGGTTTGTCAAGGTGTTCCTTGGCAAAATAAACTGTTCCTAGTGCTCTGCCTAAAATGCTTTATCCAATGTGCTGGCACTGGTAAACCAGAAGTCCAGTCATTACATCCTCCTTCATTCCAAAAAAGCTGAGTAAGAAGTTGGTGCTAGGTATTTTCTTTCTGTCATCTGTGAGATTAGTATTCGTTCTTGAACAATTTGTTAGTTAACTGCTGCTGCAGTAAACAGTGCTGCAGAGGGACTACAAAATATAGTTGATACTCACTTCATAAAATAGTTGCTTTAAGCAAAGGTTTCTTGCTAGGCTTCATGATAAAAAATGCACAGAAATCCAGGAAGAGAGGCTGGGCTGGGAAGGATTGGATAATAGAGTGAACGTTCTTCTTGGAAAACTCAAAAAAGGAACTGAGGGACTAAACAAATTGCACTCATCTCTTGAAGGTAGCTGGAAATCAGACAGGAGCATGCTACTAGGTCCTAAGGCAGTTTGAAAACTGTGCTAAATAAAAGCTTTCAGAGGACAATTAAATTAGTTGCAATAGTTTTAACAGATGAATTTTATTTTCAAAGGTGCAGTGATTGTCTCCAGGACTTGAATCCACTAAGTCTTAAGGTATGTTACTTATAATTTGCATAGTAAAACAACTCAGTCTGAGTATGCCTTCTATTGCAATTTGTGTATATGCTGCAAGACAGTTAAAATTAAATTGGTTTTAGTGTTATGTTTACAAATGTTAAGATTTTTTTTCTCTATATGGAAAAGGTGCAATGTATGTATATTTTGTTTTTTTGGTTGGCAAGTGGGTGGCAGGCCATATATATCATCATTCTTAAATGGGTGAAATAGCTTTAAAAATTAGGGACTGACAAGTTTTGTTCTGTTTTGTGATTTACATTTGTAAATGGTGAAATGTGAAAAAGAAAGAAAAATGCAATCTCTGCATGGTTATATTACCCTTTTATTTTCTGAACCTTCATTTTTACTGACTGTTTCTCAAAGGTCATGTTCCTGTAACTCATTATTTGAGAACCTCATCTTTACATTTTTTATAAAATAAGGTGCTAGATTCAAAGGCAGGGCAAGGAAGGGAAGGGAAGTTCTGGGAAGGGAAGTTCCAGGAAGGGAAGGGAAGTTCAGGGAAGGGAAGGGAAGTTCCAGGAAGGGAAGGGAAGTTCCGAGAAGGGAAGGGAAGTTCCGGGAAGGGAAGTTCTGGGAAGGGAAGGGAAGTTCCGGGAAGGGAAGGGAAGTTCCGGGATGGGAAGTTCCAGGAAGGGAAGGGAAGTTCCGGGAAGGGAAGGGAAGTTCCGGGATGGGAAGTTCTGGGAAGGGAAGTTCCGGGAAGGGAAGG
>VZUI01055117.1:0-16797 GCA_013401135.1 Cettia cetti | reverse complement strand
TCCCTTCCCTTCCCTTCCCTTCCCTTCCCTTCCCTTCCCTTCCCTTCCCTTCCCTCCTGGGTGGGCTGGAAACCTCTGTCAGTGTGTGGGGCTGGCAGGTGTGAGTGCAGGGAGGGTGCCCCACACCTCCCCTGCCAGGGGACAACCTGGCCCTGAACCAGCTGATGAAGGACCACCAGAAGGAAAACAAAAGTAGCTGATCCTTTGGGATAAGGAGTTTCCTGAATTTCCTTCTAGTGCTGGAAGCCACACCTGGTGAAAGAAGGTGTCTTGTATGAAGTCCCCTGTCTGCTTCCTTTTCTCCCCCTCCAGGGGTACATATTTGGCACAAAGTGAGGGACTGCCCTCCTCATAAAGTCTAAAGGGGAAGCAGAGAGGGCTGTGATGACACAGAATTCCTTGCACACAGTTTTTTTCCTTCTTCTCATGCTCTTCTTGATGCCAAGACCCAACAGTCTGAGAGTCTGAGATAGCAACAGCATCTTCTTTCTTCGAGTAGGTTTCTTCAGCAGGATCTGGGCCATTAATCTAGTGTCACATTCTCCATAACCTTTTGTATATGTCTCTATTACTTCTTTCATTGCTTGCAATGATTTGGGTTGGTTGGGTTGGGTTTTGTTTGTTTGTTTTATCCCAGAGCATCCCATCTTTTTTGCAGAAACAGATTTCAGTTTGCATATATGAGAGATGCAGTGCCAGTGTCCAAAATCCTTGGTCATTCCCTTTGTCCCAGGGACAGCACAGTCACTGCTAACACTTTGTGAAGAAGACAATCTCTTGGTGTAGGCATATTGCATACACACACTCTCTCTCATTCTCTGAGGCTGTTACAAATGTGCATTTCATCCCTCTCTGCTCCAGCTGTACAAAGGCTCTTATTTTGCTGTTTGGTGGGCATTTATGTATTACTGATTTTGGATAAGGAGAATATTTTTGAATGCATCCTCTAGAGGTTTCCTGCAGTGTTAATCACAGTAAGTAATTAAACAGGCATATTTTCTGATTAACGTTTACCATTGCAATTAGCACAAGTCTGTGCCCTTCGAGATGGATGCCTTGTGGCTAAGTTCAGCAGTATTGCACATCAAAAGGACCTTCTTCTCTTGGAATAATACAGTGCTAAAAGAATCTAAAGGCCTTTTAATTTAACTGTCTGATTTTATGGAAATTGGTATTGAGGGGCATCTGTTAATATCCTATCCTTTCACAATAAATAAAAAATATCCTTTCACAGAATAAAAAACATATGCTGGAAAAGCCAGTCTTTTTCCATCCATATGTCTATCTCAGAAATCTATTCCTGCTGCCTGATATTTTCAGAGAAGGCTGATTCCCACTCCTGTTCCTGAAGGCTGGCCTGATGAGGGCATCCCTCAGCCTCTTGATGACTCTACTGAGGTCCTGCAAATGTAGAGGGGGCGTTTATTTACACCTCCTCATGGACTGAGGCTTAGGTCCATATTTAGACAGCATAATCTGTAGTTCTTAATAGCTTTGGCCACTCATTTAGACTTCTAACTATAGCTGATGAGTCTCAGTTTTAGAATCTTCTAACTGAAAGGCTCAACAAAAATCTCTACAGTAACATGGAGATCTTCTCCTCTCACCTAACTGCAACCACGGGAGCTGTGGTTGATGGCACTGCACAGCCCTTGCCATGTTTGCAGAGCAGTGAGCCTCTTCCTTCCACAGTTTCATGGACTTCAGAAAAATATTGGTTTGATTTGAGAAGTCTTGCCTCATGCTGGAGTTTGTATTGCAAAGTGATGCAAACACAGCCTTCATATACAGTGATAGCACTGAGCTTTAGGATAAACACTGCAGGGGCAGCTGGTGTTGTACCTTGGATCAGGAGTCTCCTGATCACCCCCACTTACTGTGCCTGTGTCTCACATAGCTCCACCCATACAGGGTGGACTTCTTTCAGAGGAAAATGTATTTGGGGAGCACACCTGATATGCCTGGGCAGCAACAGGCAGTCCCTCCCTGCAACCAGGCTAGAAAAAACCCCAGAAACACTGAATGTGGGGAAGTGGGCTCCTCAGAACCAGCTGGTTCATTGTACAGATTGTACAGATCCACTTGCTTAAGTCAACACAGCCCAAGTTGTCTGTAACACAATCACTGAACCAAGCATTTAAGATCGAGTACAACTGTTAATCCAGCACTGCCAAGTCCATCACAAAACCATGTTCCTTAAGTGCCACATCTACAAATAGCCTGCAATAGCTTGGGCTCTTAACAGGTTTGCCTACTTGCTTAGACTCGTAAATATTTCTGGTGAGCCTTGGCTGCTCTTGTGGTTGAACAGCTCAACCACATTCCTTTTGGGTCCAGCTTCTGACTACTTGGCCCATGTGCTCTTCTCACTGCAACCCATGCATTAGGAAAGGCCCTTGAGAAGCTGCCACAGCAAAAACAACCAGCAGAGCATTCTCTTCTGTGAGCAGTGGTATTTTAACTCCTTTGATGGCTGTTAAGAAAGAGTGTTTCTTCCAGGTCCTGGCCTACATGAATATGGCAGCTTCCATTTCATTATGTATCTGCTTTTATTTTATGTGTACCGGAAAAACCAGTACTCTTCAAAATGCAGCATGCCTTTTAGGAAAAAACAGCAGCTTCAGCAATTGCAAAGTGGCACTATTTGTTGAGCTGGCTACATGGCACTGCTGGTAATCAACACAAGGACTTGAGGATGTTTTAAATGTGCACTTCCCATAAGTCTCTGTGTAGCCTGGCAAAGATTATGACATTCCTGGCTTGTATTGTAAGTTATTCCTCTTATTTATCCTGCCAGTGTCATGGCCATGACAAACAGAAATTCTCCCACTGTGTGCTTACAAAATGCCTGATGTCTTTATGCAGAACAGTTGTCGTTGAAGGCCAATTCCAGGCAGATCTTTGTATAGTAAAGGTCAAGTAACTAGAATAGAGGCTGAACCAGCTTGCTGTTAATGGGTTTAGTTTTGGTATTAATCATCTCTTCATCATTGGAAGTTCTGAACAGATGCCAGACTTGCTGAGACCAGGGGATTGAATGAAGCCACATGCCAAAACTCCCCATACAACTTTTATGTGTTCTTACTTCTGCAGTTCTAATACATGGGCAACATGTACTTTTGTCTAATCTCATTTATTTAAGGTTTTCAAATACTCTTCAGCCATCAGTGCCTTCCTAAAAGAGATCTTGACAAAACGCGTAACAGGTGGACTCAGGTCACGTACTGCTTAGCAGGGTTTATCTGACACTTAATTCATCTGACTTTCACATGAAGTTAAGTAAGCTAAGGTAGAATTTCTATCATCTGATGGGATTTAAGTACAGAAAAAATCCAAGTAATGCAGAACAGCAAAGCTGATGTGAATCTAAGCTCCACCAAAGTCATGGGATGCTTTGCTTTTGGTTTCTAGTTCATGTCCACTCCTAATTAAATACTGGAAGAACTCTCTGCCTGGTAAAATGATGAAAATTTGTCCCTATCTGCCCAGTGACATGGTCTATAAGTTTCACTAGCATTTCTTTGCCCCTTTCTTGTCGGCAATGGGACACATTCAGGGTAGGAGAAGAGTGGGCTTGATAATGTGTTTGAGATAGGTTGTGAAAACACAGAAATTAAGACAAGGAGGTGTTTTTTAGTTAATTTACATGCCCCAAGTTTATGGATGTGATATTAATGACAAGAGGTGCTCTGAAGCACACTCTGGGATACTCCCAGACTGAGGAGGGCAAAGAGATGGGCATCTTAGATTAGGGTCATACAGGGAAATCCATCTGATCTACAAGTCAGAACTTGAAGTCCAAGCTACTCCTTATACACCCTGTCTTTGATATCTATTTTAGCATATGGTGACTCCTGCTTCAGAGGTGTCCTTTTCCCCCCATTGACCAAAAGCTGGGAGCTTAAACGTCTAACTAAAACGCAGATCACTAGGCATGCAAAGTTTGGGTGAGGATTCCCTCATGGAGTCAAAGACAGGGGCCTGGGGCACAGTGGGCAGCCCTGTCTTTCTGCAGCCACACATCACGTTTATGACCAACTCTCAGTAACCAAACCTGCATGTGAATGTGCCTTTTCTGAAGGATTCCCCTGACCTTGCATAGCACTACTGTCTGTTCTGATACCACCTGTATTCACGATGAACTTCTCTTGGAAAGTCCAAGGATGGGCTGCCATGCCCTGAATAAGGGTGATCTGTGTGCCACGCCTCTAGCCTTTATTCCCCAATCAGCCAGATGTTTATATGTGCTTCCTAACTTTCTACTGTTTCTGGATTCAGTTCAGTATCATTGCAACTGCCTCCTCTCCTGTGCCTAGTTCAACACTTAGCTCCCTTTATTTTATAGGCTCTCTATCCTGTACACATTTCAGCCTAGTTCCCCAGCTGTATTTATAATAGATACTGGCCTCCTTCAAATATAACCATGTGAGGGTTGACCATTTCTCTTATTTTTGATATTTCCAGATCAAGTCCAGGGTAAAATCCTATATTTTAGGCCTCAAGAAGCGTCCATGGACAATATATGGAATATGCATGAGTGGCGTCCTTTCCACCATTTCTGTTACAATGGTGATCTCCACCATCATGTACTGGAAAAGTGTGAAAAGATCCAAGCTCCACCCGCAGGGCAAAATCCGCAAAATTATACGGGGACCTCCAAGACGCACAGTGTGCTAAGCTGGAAAGTGAACTGGCCATTCATTTGTCCTTAATATGCCATATGTAGCTTATGTCATTGCTGATTTCTTTTCTTTCTATAAACAAAGCTCTTTTGCTCCATTTAGCTCCCCTACCTCAAAGAGTTTTGTTATGTCTGTAAAAGAGTACTTGAAAACAGAATGCAGCACATATCTGCTAACTACTCATTTGTACACTGACATTTTATAAGCAGAAGTTTTCTCTTAATCCTTTTCAATGCCATGCTCAGTAATTGAGCCAATTATTTTCTTGCTCCATTCTTGCAAGTCAAACACTATGGTGACATGCAGGAATCTGCCCTAATTTGGTGTCAAAATTTGGTGTCAATACTTCTGTAAGCTTTTGTGTTCAAGTCATCTACCTCACAGTATTATAATGTTTACCTAGTCTCTAGCCCCATCTAAATTCTCCACCCCTGGGCTGGACTGGCTGCGTGACTCTTTTTTTTTTTTTTAGAGACAACTCCCATCAATCAGCTCTACTTGTAACATATTTTGGACAAATGAAATTTCTGGGTCACTGTCTGTCCCCTAGAGTAAGTCATGTGTTTTCTTTGTACTCCTTTACAGACTCTTCACAAAGGGCCTATGGCCGCCTTTTTGATGCAAACTAAAGATAACCCCATGAAAGCCTTAGGAGTGCTAGCTGGTGTCATGGGCATAATGGTGCTGATAACTATCATGATCTCTACTGCCATGTTCTGGCGCAACAAGCGGTCCAACAAAGTCATGCCGGTGAGACGGATCATAAAAAAGAGACAGATGCCACCATCCCGGACAGTCAGGATGGAGTGGCTGAAGTTCAAGAGGCCCAGCAACGCTGCAGAGAAGTTTGTCGTTGAGGAGGATGCCAAGAGCCTGCACAATGAGAACAGCAACAACAACGTCCAGGTCATCCCCGTGCCGCCGGCAGCCCCCCTGCCCCCGCCACCCCCCGCCCTGGCTCCCCGGGGCGATGCCCCAGGGTGGCGGGTGCCAACCGTGTCCGGCTCCCTCACTCCCAAGCACGTAATCAAGCCACCAAAGAAGAAAGGTCACAGCAGCGCCCACAACGCCCTCGTGTCAGAGCTCAAAATGAGGTTTGAGAAGAGGAACGCAGCTTTCGGGGAACCCCACATCTAGGTGCTCTCAGCAGCCCCCAGAGACTGCAGACTGTGGCTGGGCATGGATGTTTGTACGTGCTGTCTCTTCCCTGTGTCTGTCAGCACCCTATGAACCAGAGCAGCTTCTGGCTGTGATAGCCACCCCTCACCTTTTGCAAGTACCACGTGCTACAGAGTCACCCCACCCACAGGAGCTCTGCCTCCGTGTCCAGTCATGGCTCCGGTTCCTTCGGCCGTGTCCCATGGGCCCCCCGCAGCTGTGTGTGACCGCGGTGCTGAGTGCACCAGCCACAGCCTCCCCAGGGGAACAGGGACTCAGGTTGCCCCTGGTTTGGAGGTCTCTGCCCAGAGCATGGGTTTTCAAACAAGATGCTCTGCAGCCAAGGCCCTGGTGGAAGCTTCTTCTGACCTGGTCTGGCAGGTGGGTTTGAGGTGTCTGAAAATCCATCACTTCAAATCCCAGAGGCATTTTTGAAGATGCTGGCCTGGCTGTGGCAGCAGCACTGAGTCAAGGTGCAGGTCTCCTACAGCAGTGACACTGCCCTGTCCCCAGAGCACAATGTGCTTTGCAATAGCTGGCGGAGCGATGTGCTCGTGGCCTGAGTACCTTCATTCCCAAAAGGTAAGCAGGCAGGCTTGGAGAAGTTCTTCATTTTCCTGCAGCTTACACTGGGTTTTGCCTGAGCACATTGACATGATGCTGCACTTTGCTTCTGCCCTGGACTTGCCTGCTGAGGAGGGATGGAGGGGCACCTCAGCCTTCCCTGGATCAGCAGGGACAAGATTTGAGCACAGAAGTTGAATAGCAGCCCTCATTCAGCGCTGCCTTCTTCTGACACTGCACCCCAAAAGAGCAGGAGCCCAGCAGGAGAAGCACATGAATAAAAATGCAGGGAAGACAAGGTAAAACTGAGAAGCAAACGATAAGTGGAAGACAGAGACAAGTGCTGGAAAGTTGCATATGTTGGTCAGGGAAGTGTCTGGAAAGATCATGTGGTGTTGTACACTGCTAGCAAAAGGTGTCAAGGAATATATTTCATCACCTCTCCTGGCTTGTTGCAGGGACTGGTGTGTGTAAAAAGAGGTTTCCATAAAATATTCAGGTTTTTCTTACCAGTATTTTTGAGTGAACTAAACAACAGTTAATGGGAGGGGACTGGAAGGGCAGATGACAGGTGGGGTTTTTTTCCTGTTACATGACAGAGAAGCTGTGCTGTCATGGTACCAAGAACATCAAGGTAGGGAGCAAACCTGACAGGACACACCATGTTAATTCAAGGGGTTCATGAGAGTTCTCCAGCTGTCTTTTCAGTTGAACCAGCAGACCTGGCCTTCAGGATCTCCTCTCCCTCCAGTAGCTGAAATAATTCCCCTTTGTGCAACAGGACTTGATCAGTTCAGCAGATAGCTGGTTGAATATGATATTATCCACTTACAAGGAAAATCTCTGCAGCAGAGTCCCAGCTGGGGGGCACGGCAGGAGCGCTGCTCCCAGAGCCTCTGCTGTCACATCTCTCCTTTTCTCTACTGTTTTCTTGCTTATCCCTCCTCCTGGGGCACTGTGATGTGAGGCCCAGGTTCTCACCTGTCCAATCACCTCATCCTTGTCCCCTGGCCATAAGCTGGCTGGAGAGAGGGGATGTGCAGCCCCTGACCCAAATCCTGCTACCCTGTGCAAGCACCTGCCTTCTGCTGGCTGAGTGCCAGCAGGTTCTGCAGTGTTCCCCAAAGTTCCTGATTTATTCCCCATACCACTGTCTTCCCAGTGTTGTGTTATTGCCAGTATTCAATGTTCATTCTCTAATGAGGAAGGCCTATAAAGACCATTCAATTAAGTCAGATTTAACAGGAATTGCAGGCTTATAGTCTCAGAGATTATATTTAAGAGGCAATAAAGATGTTTTATTACTATGTTGTGAGACTCTTTCCCAGTTACTCTGTATTTCAACTTCAAGGAATTTTTTTAATAAATAAATTTTTTAAAAGTCTTCAAAAGGTGCTTCCATGCTTGGTGTGTTTCTGCTGGCAACGCTGCCTTGCCATCTCCTGTTACATGACCTGACAGCCACAGGCAGCCAGGTCACTTTCTAGGATGACCTAATGGACCCTTCTGCGGGCTGTGAGCCAGGAGAAGGGCTGTGTGGTTTTTGGACAACACCAGGCTGGGAGGAGAGGAGGTGAGAAGCAGGATGCCATTGGCACGGGCCAGGAGCAGGGGGCCAGAGAGTACAGCCGCTGCAGCATGGCCCCGGGGCAGCGAGGCAGCAGCGTCAGCCTGATGCCACTGGCAGCTGCTGCCTTGGTTATGAGCTTCCTCCACCTGGCCAGGGGATGTTTTGTCTATCCCTGGCTGTTTCCTCACTGTGATTCCGCAGCCCTCTCCAGTCCCTACAGTGTGCTGTTGTCCCTGCCTGCTGACTAGGGTGGAAGAAGGCCAGTCATTACTGATGGTGCTTTGGGCCCCTCACCCATGGCCCCACACTGGTCTTCAACCAGCATCAGCTTATGCCTCACTCTGTATTAGCCATGTCTGTGGGTGGCTTTCCCAGGACAAGGTTTTCCTGCTAGGCCAGCTGCTTCTGCCCCTTCCTCACCACTCCAGACCCCTCTGACTTGTACTGAAGCTGCCTGGCCTCCTCCATCCCTGCAGCCAAACACCGGAGCTCCTTGGAACCCAGGTTTATTTGCAATTTGTAACTGTAAAAGGCCAGAGATGAAGCAGAGGACCTCTGTGTATTCTGAAAACCTGTTGTGTTTATTGCTTTGACACTAAAGGACTGACGAGACTGGGAAGTCCTGTGAAGTTTTAACAGCGAGAGTCAGCAGTGACAAAACAGAGCTCTGTTAAAAAGCTGTGCAGTACAGTTTAGCAGAAGGAGGAGCTGGGGGAGGAATCATAGGGCCTGAGGAGAGACAGCATGGAAAACATACCAAAAACCAAAATACAATTAGAAAGCCAAGCTACCACAGCATGAAGATCAAAACAGCTGGGGTGTCTACTCTGCATTTTTCTTTTTGAAACTATCTACAACACATAACAATATAACAAGGGCTGTTGTTCTATGGGCCACGTGCTTTGGTTGTGCTGGAAAGCATGAGATCAAAAAAGAAAATAAGTCACATGTCCTCAGACCCCTGAGAATCACAGCACTGATCCGCTCCACAAGCAGGAGGCAGTCACTTTTGCCTTTTTTGCCTCCAGCAGAGGCGAAGAACATTGGTTTCAAAGTAGCAGGATAGGCTGGCACCTGTCTGCATTTAGGGAATGTGCCTGGCTTGCATCTTCAGCTCCCAAGCCCCTGCTCCACTATATTCTCTGCCCCTGTCCACTTGTCCCACCAGCCTAGTTCAAGCACTCACACTTTTCCTGTTTGTGGTACAACCAAAGCTGTGAATCCCTTAGGGCTGCGTAAACCTTAAGGAGGAGTAAGAAAAAAACACCAAAAAACAAAAAACCACAAACCACCCCCAAAACCAAAATCAACACCTCTTGTAAAAATAATTTTGTCTCCAACTAAAATAAAATCTCTTCATCATGTTGACCCAATCGTCCCCACCATTTGTTGTTGCTGGTCTGTGACCACAGTCGTGCCCAGTTCTTCTGCCCGTTCCCAGGAGCTGGCACACAGGAGAAGCTGGCACCTTGCACTGGACAGAGCTGCGGACACACATAAATAGACACACCTGTGTGGGTGAGTGAGGGGACACTTCTGACCTTTGGCCACAAGCATTACTATTGGTTCAGGGGTTGTTTTTTTGTTAGTGTTGGTTTTCTCGGTGTGCCTTGCTCCGTGACAGTGCTGCAGGGACAGCCCGGGGCTACGGAGGCTCCGCTCCACCCGCACCCGTGGCCGGACAGCCCGGGCACCTCCAAGCCTGCCGCAAACACCCGAGTCCTCGCAGCACAGAGCCGCCCCGGCGCTACCTATCCTTCGAGAACACCGGCACCGGCCGCGGCCCGCGTGTGGGAGGTGCCGCAGCGGCCGCGCCCTCAGGGCGGCAGGGCCGGGCTAGTAGAGGTCGGCGCTGTGCCTGTGGGGCGGCCGGGCCTTGCCGGGCTCCTGGCGGTCCGGAGGCCTCCGTGCGCCGCGGCCGCCGTCGGGGCGGCAGAGCCCGTCCTCGCTGCCGGCGGGCAGGCTGTCCAGCGTGCTCTCCTTGCTGCCCGCGGCCTGTGCCGGGCTCCCCCGGCGGCGGCGCGGGCAGGCGCTGGGGCAGCGGGCCAGGCAGCCGGGCAGCGCCTCGGCCGTGCAGGCGTACATGCCGGCCGGCACGGCCAGCACCATGGCGCACACGATCACCACGATGTGGATGAGCTTCTCGCGCTGCTCCATCTGGCTGACGTCGCTGCCCGTGACGAAGACGACGCACTGGCCCTTGCGGGGAGCCTGGTTGCGCACGGCCACGCACACCTCGTACTTGGTGGCGGGCAGCAGGTCGGTCACCGAGTAGGTGTTGACCCCGGGCCCGATGTAGATGGTGTCCTTCTGGGCGGCGTCGTAGCGGCCCACCAGGAGGGTGTACCAGGTCTCCCCCGGCTCCGCCGCCGCCGCCGCCGCCGCGAACCACTCCAGGGTGATGCCGTAGACCGTCTGCTTGGCGATGCGCACCTCCACGTGAGCGCCCGGCTCCGCGGGGGCCACGGGCGCCCAGCCGCGGGGGGTGGTGGACGCCCACGGAGCCACCACTCGGAGGTTGATGGCCACCGAGGTGTTGCCCAAGAAATTTGCGGCTGTGCAGGTGTAGTTTCCTGCGTCTGCTGGCCGTGCTGCCGGGATCAGCAGCTCCGAGCGGACGGTGTCCTCGCTGATGGGCTCCGTGGACACTGCGGGCAGAGGTGAGTGGTCAGCAGGGAGCCGCCGCGCCCTTGGGCAGCCCCAAGGCCGGTGTGGGACGGGGCCCACTCAGGACCCACCCTACCCAGGGAGAGAGGAAGAGCGGCACAGGAACCTGCCAGACCCCAGAAAGCTGACAGCAAAGTGTTGCTTGTCTGAAAGGCAATAAACTTATCATTGGGACACCCAGGCCTGGGAGGCATGGTGTGTGTCTGACCCCTGAACTAGTTCAAGCATCTGGAGAAGCTGCTATGGGCAGAGGCTGGGCTGCCCATCTGCAGTCGGCCGCCTTAGGTCAGGGCAAACCAGGAGGCACTGAGGAGGCGCACCTACATTTTGGACACATGCTGCATCCTCTGTTAGGATTAAAAATGTCAGTCTCAAGATGCTCAGACCAAAATAGGTGTATGAAGCCAGAAAGTGTTGGGCTGGAAGTGAAATGCACTTTTAAGAACAGTGTGAAACCCTGTCATCTTCCTAAACACAGGTGTGTGGCTGTGGTTCAGAAGAAACTGTATGTAATTAATCAGCATGTGCTTGTGGAAAGATACACAAGTGCTGCTACAGTGGTGCAGTTGAAGCAAATATCAGCCCAGGATTAAGGGCTAATGCTATCCTATTTAGTTAGCTGGCTTATTAGGGACACACAGAACCTGTGTGCTGGCTGCCTGTATGTCTTATTACTGGATGAAAATAGCAACTTGTCCTATTGAAGGCTCTTAGTAAAAATAAACATGAGGGAGGGTGGATTGGGAGGAAGAGGAAAAGGTCTCATTACAACACCTTTGCTAAAGAATATAAATAAGGAAGACTTCAAGAAAACAACAACCTCTGTTTCAGTTCATTCAGAACATGAATGGACAGACAGGAAACAGGGTGGCACAGTTTTGTGGTTTGTGGAGTATTTCTTGACGGAATACGTGGGAGTAGTGTAGGAACATACAAGTCTGTGTGTATCTGTGTGGGCTCATGTAAGCATGTCTACATGCACATATACAGAGTGTGCGCACATATCTATATGGTATATGACAAAGTATGTAGTATATATACATGTATAGTATAGTAAATATACATGCATATTTAGATACTGATGTATTTGTTAGATATGTACAACTAATGTAGGATTCATAGCTCCTACACCATGTATCGTGAGGAAAGAGCTGCTTCTTAAAATCCACAAATAAGATAATTGCATAAAAATGAGGCCATGCTCCTTTCACCATTGACTGATGTCCTGCATGAAGGAGCTCTTCTTATGCTGGTCAGATGTGCTTAGATGCACAGGATGATTAAGATCATTTGGATTACTGCCACCACAATAACTGTGGTGCTCCAAAGGGGCTGAGTTGCTGTGGTGACTGTGATGGCCTGCAGACCTATGTAAGTAGGTTAGTACAGCATAAATTTTTAATGAGGGGGAAAAAAAAAGGAAGAAGAAGAAAAAAAGCTTTGCTTACCATTAAATGCCCTTAAAAGTTTGAGAGCATAGGTCCACCAGACAGCTGGGGAAGGGCTGGCTTGCACAAAGCAGGTCAGGGTGATGTTTAACCCTGCTGGGACTGTCAGGTTGGTGTCAAGGGCTGAGGTCAGGGGCTTCATGCAGCTGTTAAGCTCCACTTCATGAAAAAACTTCCCTGTCCTGAATTTTGGGCCTGAGCAAGTTAAATAGGAATTCATCAGAATAATAGGTGGGCCCACAGACTTGATAAACTGGACAAATCCCCGCAGGCGACAGTCGCAAATCCAGGGGTTGTCATGGAGGGCCAGGACGACATTGGAAATAGCTTCTAGCGGCCCCTCCATCCTCTGGCTTCTCTGGTAGACGGGCCAGTTGTAGAAGACATCCCTGGATATGATGGTAAGCTGATTTGAGGATAGATCTAAATAGGTCAGGTTGGGCAGATAGCGGAGTGCGTGTTCTGGAAGGACATCCAGCCGGTTGTGCTTCAGATCCAGGATTTTCAGAGTCGGGGTGTCTTGAAATGCAGTCCATGGCACCGAACTTAATTTGTTCCCTTGCAAGCGCAGCTCCTTCAAAGCTGGCAGATATTCCAGGCTCTTGATGTGCATCACTGTGATGTTGTTAAAATTGAGCCACAGATACTCCAAGGCACTAACGTTCTCAAAAGACCCACGAGGCAATTCTGTTAGGTGAGAATTTTCTATTCTAATTTTCCGGATGTCCTGAGGGATGTTTGCAGGGATCTGCCTCAGCAGTGCAGACATGCAAAGCAAACTCCTAGGGAGGAAACCAGAAAATTTTTCAGGTCACACACCACATTTGAGGCCAATAAACCAGTTCCCTATGCAGGTATACAAGCACTTGAATAATTTTAAGTTATTGTATGTAGGGCATGCATAAAGCAGACGTCCATCCATCCCTGGGGCTTGCACCAATTTTACCATAAAGAATGCAATTAAGTAATAAAAATGGCTATGTATGGAACTACATATCAGGGAAATAAACCACATTCTATGCTCAAGACAATTCAAGTATTAGAGGTGGCACTCCATGCAGCAATCTGCTTGGTTTTGGTGCTCCTGTCATCAGCAAGTTCCTACTGGGGCTGTCTGAGCCACTTCTGTGGTGCTACAACAGGGGTAACAGTGTTCTTACCTTCCAAAGCTGTCCTGAGAACAAGAGCATCCTGTTATGCAAGATGAAAGAGATGGGTTTATCTTGTGGAAGGCCAGAAGAAGAAGAAAAATATGACAGACAGGGTCCATATTCTCCTTTAAGAAAGCACTGTGCAGGGGTTTGCACCAAACACGCCAACAGCCTCCAAGAAGCAAATCCTATCAGCTGTAATCTTCCTTGACGCAGAAATAAATCCTGCTGGAGACCCAACCCTAAGGAAGACATGTAGTGTGGTTCTCAGTCCAAGTGCTATAAACCACCCCCAGGACCACTCTTGGCATTTCTCCTCCACCTGAGGGGATTCTGATGGACATATTTATTTGGTTGGGAATATGGAGCCAAAACCACTTATTTTGCCAAGCGCTTGCAAGTAATTGACCAGTCCGATTTTTTTTTTTTTTTTTTTTTTTAAATTTCATGGTGTCTGTCTCTATCTCCTGTATTTTAATGGCTTTTATCAAGGTCGAAAGCCACAGTAAGGGCCAGACCTCACAGCTGTAATTTGCCACAGTGCCCTGTTGCACAGTCTATCCTCCCCCAAACCTGCCCACAGCTGAGCAGGGTGTGTTCTGCTCATGGTGAGCACAAAACCCGCTCCCCAAATGAGGATGTTACTGCATGGAAACATAAGCATGGCACCTTTTTCCTCTGAAATGACTCTTGCTCCCCACAGTAGCTCAGTTCTTACACGTTGGGAGTGAAAATAGCAACATAGCTGTGGCCAGTCCGTGGCTTTCTCTGACAAGAGTATCCTTGGAGTCAACCTCTTTTGTATAAATACAAACTTTCAGTGCTATTCTCTTCCCTCATAAGTCATGTGCTACCTTTCAGTCGTCTTGAAAAACTAAGCCGTTCTGAGAAGGGATTTTGAGTAACCAAATTTACTGATCTCTTTTAATCCAAAAGAGAAGGTTTCAGTTGTGCTTTCCAAGGAGTTCTGCATTCTCCTGGGGCCATCTAGTGTAGATGGGCTTTACTACAGCCTGCACGGGAGCACACCTGGGACAAGGGCTGCAGCTCACTGCCCGTGTGTGACGCTGGGTCACAAAGCAAGATTAGCCTGAACCCGCTTAACCTCTAACCTATGGGACCAGGATAGAAAAATATTTAAAGTGTGGCAGCTTAGAGCTATATGTGGCTCTCAGGGTTTGCTGCTTTCAGCCTACAGAAGGCACAGGCCTGTTTCTGCAGTATTTTAATCAAGAGGAGTTTTTATTTCATGGCAAATCAGCAAAATGAACTGGTGAGGAAACTTCTGGGGACAGATACCGTGCTCTGCTTCGGTCCTCCCTGTACAGGGAGCAGACCATAAGGAGTGAGCCTGTGTGTGGGGAGACAAATAGAAATAGTACTAAAGGCAATCTTACCCTTGATATATTGCAGCTGTGTTAATTATCCAAGAGTGGGAACAGCCTTGCCCTCCCAACTGTGAGTGTGATAGTGAGTGAGTCAGAGTCAGCTAGTTGTGCTGTGAGGAGGAAAGGACAGGAGATTGGGCAAGGACAGATAAGATAAGCTGCTGTACAAGGGACAGACAGGGTTAGGTGGCCTTGCTAGGGGTGGAAAGAAGCGAGCTGCAGCTGTGGGAGGAAGAGAGAGACTCCAGAGAAAGAGCAAGTGCTGTGTAGAGCTGCCCCTGAGAAGCAAAAGAGAAAAGGTATGAGAGACTTCTAGATGACAAGGTGATGGTGCTTAAAGCCTTCTGAAGTTTTAGTGGAGCTCTCCGAGTGTCATGGCTGTCTTGCCTCCACACCTGTGGGGATGCTATTGCCAGCAGTGCCTCACATCTAACCACGAGCATATGGGATTTTAATGGTTTTTAGCTGAAATAGTCCTTATTTTTCCATGGTGTAGTATTTGATTTTTCAACAACTGCTCAGTATTCAAGCATGTCAGTGAGCTGGGAGTGGAGGGGAAAGGCTGCTGCTCTGTAGCACAGCAGATGCAGCAGATATAAATCCCCCACTGGGGGGTGGTGCTGCTGAGGAGTTTCTTGGTGAAGCCGCTGCTGTTGCAGTGGGGGTGGCACCACTACAGCCCCTGTCTCCTGAGGCACACACTCCTTGTGCACTTGCCATGTAACCAAAGCAATAGGGGGGACACCCATCAGTAGGGCTGGCTGGCAAAACTGAGGATGCTGCAGGAGCAGCAGTGGCAGCTGCCATGGGAAGGTGTCCTTCCCTGTCATCCAGCAGCCACTGAAGCAAAGGGACTCAGGGACCCCCACTCCCACCTAGCAAATGTCACCTGTGCCTTTGGCCTCTTTCTGTGGTCTGCCATGAAACTCTTCCCTAATAAAACAACTATATCATTGTTATAATAATTATTTTATATTTTACAATAATAATAATAAATTTTAAAATCCATGTAATAATATTATAATTATACAATAATAATAATTTTACTATAATAAAACAATATTATTTTACCCTTTACAATAGGCAATAACAGTAACAAACTATTTATGATGTAGTTAGTTAGCAAACTCCTGGGTGTCAGAAGCAGATCCTGGAGTTTGCCCATGTGTGAGCTGCAGGGCCTGGGAACAGAAAGCTTCCAGCAGAGGCAGAAAGAGATCAGTGCCTTGATATATTCAGCCTGATATGCTCAGCTTCAGAGGAGATGGGACTCCTGCCTGTGACAGGATCAGTGAAGCCCCCCAGGTCACTGGCGTGTTCAGTCGTGCTGGGCAGGTGGGACAGAAACCAGATGGTAGCAGGGAGGCTCTGGGTTGGGCTGCTTCGGCTGTGCCCATGGCACCAGGAGGGACAGCCAGGGGGATTCATCACTTTTAAGGCCCAGAACCTCCTTTGCTTGACAGGAAGGGCCCTTCTTGCATGGCCCATGGGCAGGGTCTTAAAGTATGTGGCAGCTAAATCACATCTTCAAAAAATCCTTCATGAAAAGGGAAGTGTTACTTATTTACAGGTTGATAAACTACTGGAGTTCCCTCTGTGTATATCTTAAGGCAGAGAACAGGTGCCCAATCTCCTGGGATGCAGGAAGCAAAATTATATCCAGGGTTCTCTGTTAGAAATACCTAATTTTAAATAAATTAACTGCTTAACAGATTAAAAAAAAAAATTGCAGTTGTTTTCCTTTTCCCATATGAGGATTCCTGCCAGTCCCGCCTATCTGGAAAATGGCCTTTCAGAGAGTGGTGTTAGTCAGTACCATGGGCCAGTGGTACAATCAACAAAACTTATTAAATCAAATCATGTCGCTGGCACAGGGTCTTGGAGCATGAGAAAAATAAAAATAATGTCCAACGCCCCTAAGGGAAATTGAGATAAACTACCATTGTTTTAAAGTCCAAAGAGTTGAGACTCAGGATAAAGTCCATCATTGAACAGAGTCAGAAACCACTCCGCGCTGGAGCGGGTGGGGGGCAATGCTGCCCGCAGGGAAAAAGGAGACGAGGAGGAGGAGAAAGAAAGACAAAGAGAACTCCGGCCGCTGCGGGGGAAAGGAAACACAAACGCCGCCGTGTTGTGCTCGCACCCGCAGGGTTCGATCCTTAACCCTGC
>VZUI01055104.1:0-12050 GCA_013401135.1 Cettia cetti | reverse complement strand
CCTTGGACAAGCACCCATAAGCACCCAGCAATTAGTTCCCTTGGCAACCCAATGGGGAAAAATTCCACAAACAAAAAAAACCCCAAAAAAATCAAATTCAACCCCCAACAGTTAATAAAATCTGTTTTCTTTGATGTTAGGCCTGTGTTGCCTTTTTCTCCTAATTCTATCTCACCACAAAAAAAGAGACACTCAAACCACTACACTGAATTTAGCAAACAGAATTCAGCAAACGTCAAACCACCGCACCTCTGAAACAGAATGTATCACCAGAGCCAGAAAATTATTTTGAATCTATTGAAAGCATTGATAATAAATCCTGTTAGAAGCTGAAGTCTGTAAAAAAAAGTAGTATTTCCTTCAGGACATTTAAGGACTATAGGACACCAGGTCTTTACAGGTCTGGGAAATACAATGTTTTGTGGGAGTGCAGAATCCTTCTCTGGCAGTAGCTCCGACCCTGCTACCACAGGTCCCTGCTGACAGGCAATCTGCCACTGCCAACGACGTGGGTTCAGAGACAAGAGTGCCCTGCAGTACCCCAGCGATGGTGAGGAATGAAAGGGAGGCTCCAGTAGGGTGAATCACGAGAAGGTTTATTTCTTGGAGAGCACCTGCCACGCAGAACTGCAAGCAGCTCAGTACAACAGTTTTTATTAAGGGGAGGATCACAGGGATGGGTCCAGTGAACAACCAATAGAGTCAGGGGGAGGCAGGTCCTAACATAATATCAATCAAAATACCAACCCAATCATAGGGAAATAGGAGGGTTCCCGGGGCACAGCCGATCCCTCAACGCCCTCCCTGGAACTTTCCAGACCTTTGGGAAGGGCCGAGGTAGGATTGACATGGTTGGGGGCAGGAGGTAATAGGATGGACAGGGGGAGGGAACACGGAGTGTACCAATACAGAACACAACCAGGGGTATAACAGAATGTTCCAAATGACTTACAATAACATACGAAGAACAATTTAAACTATAAAGTGAAACCAAAACTGGAGCATTAAAACATCACACTGCCACAATGTTTTTAAAGATACTCCTTCAAGGGATTCGTCCATAGTTTGGACAAAACACACTAGATGTTCAAATTTGCTGTCTTTTGAAGTAAGAAGTAAGCACAATGATTTGAAGACTGTTAGGACAATCCTGAAAATCTAAGAGCAGTCCGTACAACCTCGAATTGCTCTATTTAAGCAAAATACTGGAACTGCAAGTTGTCACAAGACAAACTTGCAAAATTTAAATTTTCACAAATTTTCTCAGCTGTTCTGCAGTGTTGCTGCAGTGTTCTCTGCTCCCAAATAAACAGGTTTTCAACCATTTTTAGCTGCAGCCTAGCAGAGTTGGGAAAAATTGTGCTTTTACAGACATAGCCTACAGCTGGAAGATTGGAAATACTTTTCAAGACATACAAATAAAGCACATCCTCTCTCACTCCCCAAAAGCAGTGGTGTAGAGACTTCACATTATGAAAATCTCTTTACATACAAACCTCTGCACATTAACAGGGAAAGAAAACAAGACTAAGAGGACATGGCAAGGTCTGTAAAGTAAGAAGAGTTCCCCTGTAATTTGTTTTGGTTCTAATACTACTTCTAGTAGTAGTTTTTCACTTCTATGACAGTGTCTTGCTTCATCCCAAAAGCATAAAAACAACCTCAGAAAAATAAAACAAACATTGTGTTGGGGGTTTTTTTTGAAAACAACAGAACACAGCAATATTTCCTCAAATAAGCAAAACAAGTCACATTATTCATTGCCACTCTGCCTTTTCTAATTTCCTGGTGTAAGCAAAGGAGATTGTTCTAACCTGAAAACAGGGGTTATCATCCAGCATCAAACTCAGCTTAAAATATTAGGTCACACCTGCAGTGATTATTCCAAGCTGCAGTGATCAATATCACATCACGAGTGTCTCATCCAGAAGGCATTAAAGTATCCTGTGACAGTCTATCTAAAGGATCACATCTGAGTTTCAGAGGATGCCAATGCAAAGGTAGAGAAAAGATAAAATTCTCACCCCATAGAAGCAGCCAATAAAACTCTCTCTCCAACTATTTTACTTAAATTTGGGGAAACTAGTTTATGGGGAAACAATTTTACTTAAATTTGACATTTCCATGTTAAGACACAAGTTTGTCATATGGAAGAGAAGCCCTTCATAACCACCTACCACAACATGAGGGTCTGTTTTTTTAAGATGAGTGTCTAAACATTATACACACAAACAACTGCAGGGTAAACACAGAACTATGTCAGTCCCGCTCAGCATGGAATGGAAAAGAAAAAGCAGACACAGGGAAGTTAAAAGTCAGTTAACAAAACTCAAAGCATGAAATTAAAGACAGCTGTATTTAAGCAAAGACAGCTAAGAACTGCCACCTGCATAAGATAAAGGATTTTGTCCAGTGTTACAAAATACCAGATTTTTTTTCTGCTGATTTATCAGATTTTGTGCAATTGTCTATTTTTAATATAAAGATAAAGCTCGTGAGTCACCCCAAAATCTGTAGCCAGTTTCCTTCACTTTCTCCTTTCCAAAGTGGCAAACATTTCAAATTAAGCTCTAATACAAAGAATACTAGATGTACTAAAAACTGTTCGTTCTTGTTTAGTGTATTGAAGTATGAAAATAGCACAACAGTATTTTTTAAAAAAAGCGTTCTCCAGTACACAAAAATTGAGAATAGGCTAATTTTTACCACAATGACTTTGCCACAAATCACTTTTTGCCCAAAGAAAAATTTAAATACAAAGGAAAAAAAAAATTGGTTCCCTCAAACTAGAGCAAGATCTACTTGACAAGTAAGTCACATTAGCAACCTTTAAGTCAAAAAAGGAACTTTTACCAAAACACAGTGTTCACACCCTCCTACATACAGGGACTATTTGTAGATCTTCCACTGTACTGAAGTCTGAAAACTTTTAATTTTCATTTCTGGCTAAAATTATTTTTTATCCTGATGTATGTTTGATGTCTGAGAAAGAGTGGATTAGTTTAAAGTACAAGCAGGGCTTATCTGCCCTCCTTTTCCTAAATTTATTCATGCATTTTCCTCTGAAAGCAAACACCATTCTACAAAATCCTCCATTATTAGTCCCACACCTACAACTTCCCCACAAGTCCTATGCAGCTTCATCCTTTAATGCCACAGGTACCTTGCATCTCATTGTAGGAAACCATCACTTTTCTGGTTGACCAGAAATTATCCCATTGCTGTACATGGTTGATTCAGCTGATTTGGCTGGCCAGGCAGGTGTCCCCTTCCTCCCCAAGACTCTGTGTGCATCCTCCCAATGCAGTGGCCTTGGATGCAGATGACGACCTCCCCAATGGAGAGAGCACAGCCCATCAGCCAAGGGGATATGGCAGCTGCACTCCCTTGCTACAGCCTCACAACAAGCTCAAGGACCTTTTGTAGCAGAACATAGGGTAATCTAAATTTCAGGATGGCAGACACACCAAAGTGAGAGCCCCCAAAGAAGCTCAAGGTAGATCTGTAGGACACTTTAGGGTAGTCAAGCTTCCAGGAAAGCAAAACCACCAAAGTCAGATCCCCCAAACAAGCTCGAGGTCCATCTGTAAAAGATTTTTGGATAGTCAATGTGCCAGGACTGCAGACACATCCAAATGTGACAACTTAAAAAGGCTTAAGATCCATCTGTAGGAGAATGTAGGGCAATCAAGCTTCCAGGAAAGAAAAACACCCAAGTGAGAACCCCCAAACAAGCTCAAGTTCCATTTGTAGGAGAATTTGGGGTAATCCAGATTACAGGATGGCAGAAACACCGAAATAGGAACCCCCAAAAAGCTCAAAATCAATTTATAGAAGAACATTAGGTGTTTAAGCTTCCAGGACTGCAGACACACAAAAGGGAGACCCCACCAAAAAAAATCTCAAGGTCTAATTCTAAAAGAACATAAAGAATGTAGGTTTCCAGGACAGCAGAAACAACCAAGTCAGATTCCACAAAAAAGCTCAAGGTCCTTTTCTAGGAGAACATATAGTAAGACAGCAGAAACACCGAAGTGAGACCCTCCCCCCCCAAACAAGCTCAGGATTCATTTGTAGGGGACCTTAGGGTACTGCAGATTTCAGGACAGCAGACAAACTCAAGTGAGAGCCCCCCAAAAAACCTGAAGGTCCTTCTGTAAGAGAACTTAGGGTAGTCAAGCTTCCAGGAAAGACAAAACACTCAACTGAGACCTCCAGAACAAGCTCAAGGTCCATTTGTAGGAGAACATTAGGTGTTTAAGCTTCTAGGACTGCAAACACACTGAAGTGACACCCCTCCCCTAAAAAAGCTCAAAGTCTATTTTTAGGAGAACTTAGAGTAATTCAGATTTCAGGACAGGATAAACCCCAAGTGAGAACCCCCAAACAACCTCAAGGTCCTTCCGTAGGAGAACTTAGGGTAGTCAAGCTTCCAGGAAAGCAAAAACACTCAAGTGAAAACTCAAAAAAAAAGCTCAAAGTCCATTTGTAAGAGAGCATTAGGCGTTTTAGCTTCCAGGACTGCAGACACACACGTGAAAAAAAAAAAAAAAAAAAAAAGCTCAAGGTCCATTTGCGGGAGACCTTAAAGTAATCTAGATTTCAGGAAAGCAAAAGCAACCAAGAGAAACCCCCTCTAAACCAAGCTCAAGGTCCATCTGTAGGAGAACTTAGGGTAGTCAAGCCGCTAGGAAAGCAAAAACACCCAAGTGACAACTCCAGAACAATTTGAAGGTCCATTTTTAGGAGACCGTTAGTGTTTTAGCCTTCAGGACTGCAGACACACCCAAGGGAGACCCACCCAAAACAAGCTCAAGGCCCATCTGTAGGAGAACTTAGCGTAGTCAAGTTGCCAGGAAAGCTAAAACACTCAAGTGAAACCTCCAAAATAAATCTCAAGGTCTAATTGAAGGAGAATTAGGTGTTTTAGCTTCCAAGAGTGCAAGCGCATCAAAGTGAGAACCCCCCAAACAAGCTCAAGTTCCATTTGTAGTAGAACATAGGGTAATCTTGATTTGAGGATGGCAGACAAACCCAAGAGAGACCCCCCCTAAAACAAGCTCAAGGTCCATCCATAGGAGAACTTAGGGCAGTCAAGCTTCCAGGAAAGCAAAACCACAAAAAATGATAACTCCAAAACAAGCTCAAGGTCCATCTGTAGGAGATCCTTAGGTGTTTTAGTTTCCAGGACTGCAGACACACCCAAGTGAGACCCCCCAGAGAGGCTCAAGTCAGCCAGGAGCCACAAGAACATGGAAAGCACAGTCCTGATCCTGAGATTGAATGCCCTGCTGAGATGTCACTTTTGGCTTTATACTGCACTAATTAACTGCTCATAAATGACATCTGCTTTGCTTGGAGCATATGCAGAAGACAATTTCTGGTCAAGGTTTAAACACCAGGAAGGCACAGTTGTTCTACCATTCCCTATGTCTAACATTTTTTAAAAATTGTGTATTATGAGACTTTTGGCACAAGTGTATCAGTTTTTTCCACATCCCACTCAGATAAACAAATGCCTTCTCCCTCAAGCTGAATCAGAAAAAAAGCAGAAATTGTAGCGAGGAATTGTGCAACAGACTTTTGCAAAAATTAAGAACATGCAAAGTTTTCTTCAGAAAACCTTTTCTTTCAAGTCATTATAAATTAAAATGTAACAGTGTTAAACAACTTTTGAAACCTATAACCAAAGCACTCAAGTATTACTGAGCTTTTGACTGAGCTGTTTCCAACATTCCATAAGGTTTTGCCCAAGATTTTATCTCGTCCTCATTCATATGGGAAGAAACCCAGGAAGAACAAAAGCTGTTCGAGAGTCACAGAAAGGCTATTACTCCCAAAATAGGCAAGAGTTTTTAGGCTGCTTCTCATGTATACCCAGGCAATATGCAAGAGTCTGGTTTGCATATAATTACAAGTACGACATGCAAGATTTGATCTCTTGCCTTTTCACTGCTCCTCCTACATTGGACAGTATGCAATTGAGAGAGTGGCAGGGTTGCCCTCTTTGAAGTTTTACTGAAACAGAGCTTACAAAACAAGCTCCCATTTTGATGAAATCTCATTTCCCTACCCCAGATAAATCTTGTTTCAACAGAAAACCCCTGGTCAGCTCCTTTAGTACATCCATTCTGTGGGATAGCTGCTCTCTGGTCCAGAAGCACTCTGGATTGATGAGGTAAAACAACTATGAGAGGAGATCACAAAGATTTGGCTAAGACCCTTCCTCCCAACCAGTTTGAAGAGTTAGACATCACTAACAGCATCTCCCACATGAACATCAAGGAGTGACAGAGGGACAACACCTGAGAAAAAGCCTTCAGCAGACTTTGCCTCTCAGCCCTGTCAGCCTCACTAACATCATTTTCATAAGGAAGATAATTTGTGTTCAAGGTTGTTTGCTGAACTCATTCATCCAAACTCTCTGACCCACAAAGGTGCTGGCTTTGTTTTTGTTGTCACTGTCTGCACCAACTGTCCTGATGGAGCACTAAGCTCCCCAGGAGCTTCTGAGTGTTATTTAATATGCACAGAAATGGGAAAGCAAAGAACCTTCAATTTAAAAAGCAAACAAAAACAAGAAACAATGGAGATTCTTTGAACTTCAAAAAAACGTTGACAAATTGTTATTAAAAAAATCACAGCAAGCACCCAGTGCCAATCAAAATAATGCTTAGGAGAGCTTACAAAGTCTAAAATACAGTATCATTCTGGCTGCCTGATTTAGCAATAAAGACAGAGACAGAGTCTATTTGACATATCCAACATAATGGCTCTCAGAGCACTGCCATTTTACAAAAGCCAAGGATCCAGAAATGGAAAGAATTCCCCAACGTGGTATATTCAAAATCTCTCCTTAACATTTAACCAGCTCCACGGTCTATGTTCTCATCACTTATGTTGTGTGTTGTATAATGCACTTTTGCTTAAAAAGTATTCTCAGAATAGCTCTAAAAGTAGCACTTCTGAAAAGAAGGGGAAGAAGATTAAGACAAAAAAGATGTCTCTTCCAGGTGTTCCCAAACAGGGATCAACTCTTCTGACAGACACTTCAGTTGCCTGCCTCTAACACACAAACAGGCAGGGGAAAGAGATCCTGAAGCTCAGGAGGAATGGAGCAAATGTCAGAGAGTCAAAATGCAACAATGAAACTGAGGGGGAGGTATTCTGCTGGTTGCATAACACAAAGAAAGAGAAATCCCTCAAGCTATCGTAACTGGTGGGAATAGGGAAAAAGAAGTACCGTGCCCAGAAAAGGCAACTAACAGTTACTCTAGACTTTCAGTCAGCATCAAGTACTTTTACGTGCCTTACAACACATGGTATGGCTCTTCAAATTCACTTTGTACTGCAATTTTGATTGCTGTAAGGTCATACTTCATATTTCTGAATCTATATTAATTTCTCATATTCATATTTGTCTTATGTCTAAATTAGCCAAATCTTCCTCGCTTGAAATTACTTGCCCCACTGAAAGACACAGAATTATACACTGAGAAATCCAGGTAAAATTAATTCAATTTGGCTGCATGCAAGACCCCCAACAGTTTTGTTTCTCCTACTTATTAAAAATTTGCTTAGCTTACTAGTCTGCAGGGATCTCCAACCTTTTCTACTATTTCTGAAGTACATTTAAACATAGCTCCTACCAACATCATTTTGTAAATGACAGACTTATGAGATCTTCAGAGAAAACCTTTTGAAGATGGACCAATTTGCATGCAACTCTTTCCCCTTAAATCAGAAACCAAGACAGAGCCAGTGTCCTCAGAGCAACTCTCTAGCCCAGTAGGTTTGGTTTTTAAGCAGAGATACTCAATCAAAGCTCTTCACTTCCCTCTAGCTCCAAGTATTTTTTTCATTAGTGAATGGGACATTGTTTCTATGTAAATCAAAGGCCAAAAGGGGTTTATTTTATCACCAACACTTCCATCTGGACAACAGATATAAAGAGAGCAATACATCCCCCCTAAACTTCTCATTGAGGTATCCTGCTGTGCTGCTGATCAATGATACTCTCTCCAGTTTGGCCTCTCAGATAACAGAGGGAAGAGTATTCCCAACAAGTTAATTTTATCAGGAGTAAAGTAGTCCTATTCATTCCAATAATGAACTCTGAGTCCCTGGTGAGTAACTCACATTTCACGGCAACATTCTGGGCAGCTCATATTAACTGCAACAGTCTGAACAGCTTGAGCCTCAATAAAATGTGCTGCAAATGACTGAGGTAATTTCACCTCATTAATCCTCAAACCAATAGAATAATTTGATCTGTGCACAGCAGCTTGTGCACTGCCTCCAACCTAAACATGGCCCTGCAGGAAATCAACACCAGAAATGTGCTGCAGCCCTGCTTCCAGGGCTGTCACGGTTGGGAGAATGGCTGTGCAATCTCTGAGCCCCATGGCCAGCTGCATGGCATGAGTCACACACTTGGTTTGGTCTTGTTAACAGTCAAGTGGCTGTTTCCAAACTGGATGTATCCTGACATCTCCCCAGTGCAGCAGTTTTAAAGAGGATGTTCCATTTTATCTCTGTTTACCTCAAGTTTTAGCACTCACACAAAAAGCATCACTAGAAAAGGCAAACACAGAAAACCAAGCAGCATTGGGACTTTCAGGTAGTCAGATTTAAGCTCCCTAATAATCATTAATTACAGCAGCATGTAAAAAATTTAGCTTTTGAAATAATTTGAAAGCTACTTAGTTGCAAAGGATGAAAGGTCCCTCCAAATATTTATGAACATCTACTTTCAAAAAGGCATTTTAAGAAATGTTCCTTATATGGACTATTTGTTATTGAGATTACTGCTGAAAGCCAGGTGCTTTATTTTGTAAATACAACACATTTAAAACAATAACATGAGATTCTAATAGCAAAGGCATCTAACCCACAAAACACTGCTGCATTGACTAGGGTGGCAAAATGAAGATAGTTTCTAAACACAGAAAAATAATCAAAAAAGGGATTATTTGTAAGCATGTAAATGCTGGGTTTGGTACCATATACAAGAACTTGCAAAGGAATTTGGTCTTGCTAGAGTTTTAAGTCTGGTGTTTTTTTACCAGACTTGGCTTCACTCATGCTTTATACCACTTGTGAAATGTAAGGAGGCGTTCTAGAAAAGAAAGGACTCCCTTCAACTCCTAAGTGCTGTGACTGAAGCTGTTAAGTTTCAGTAGCATTCCAGATATACCAGGGTACCCTCAGCTTTACCTTGTTTGTATGACAAGATACAGAAACCCATTGGCAGTTAGAGGAGCCAGCCACCTAATCAGTGCTCAGTATTTGTGCCAATCAACTTATGCCTGATAAACAGATACAACATAGTACTAGAATTCACTTTTACTTCAGCATATTAAAAGTTAAAGAAATTTAAGGATAAATATCTATTTCTTTCACAGCTACATTGCAACACAGACATGAGTCAAAAATCAAAACAGAATAATTAAAATGCATCCCCCAATATAGCATATTCACTGTTCTTTCTTCATCAGCCATACAATATTTATGAAAATAGAAAATATTTCTTTTTCCTTCTAACACAGCAGGTTAAGTGTCTTGAGAGAAAGCAGATGTCACTATTATCTGCAAGCACACAAGAGAACGAACTCATGCTAAAAAAAAAGAATAATAAAATTGAAGTCTAAATGGAAGTCGAGAAAAAAAAGAGTCTTGCTCCAACAGGTTGATCTCTAGCTAATTCCTCTTGTGACAAGTAGCTTTAAATAATCATTTCACTCACAAATTCTCCTTTAACAAGTTCTCCTTGGAAATGAAACAATTTCTAGCACAAGCATAACTATCTTTGACTTTGACCAGACAAAACAGAATTACATTTTGAACTGCTATAGCCAAAAGTCAACTTTTTTTGAAAAAGATTTACTATGAAGACATCTTGGAAAGTAAATTTATTCAGAAGAGATAGAATCAGCTGTAAATACTGAGTGGGAAAGACTGAGTGGGAAGAGACAAGTTTTCCCTTGGAGAGAAATGAAATACATCAATTTACATTTCCCAACAACAATGCTGTCTTTCTTTCCAAGTTCATCCAGAAAACTCAGAGTATAAATCAATGTCACAGATTTGGCTCTCACACACACCCGATTGCTCAGGAGATCTTGTCATGCTCATTTGCTGCATTCATTGGTTTTCCCAAATATTAATTGCCTTCACTTCCATCTCCTATATCTCTTGGTGACGGGGGATTTTGCTTCAGGTTTTGATGCTTGGGGTTTTGTTTTTGGTTTTTTTTTTTGTTTGTTTTTTTTTAAATAGGACAATACACCTTAATTGTATTCAGGGAAGACTGGGTTTGATGCCATTTTTACAGTGGAACACAAATGTTCAGTACTTTGTACCTACTTGTCCATTAACTGTTCATATAACAGAAGAACAATAGAAGCCATAAACCTCTTACTTTAGCAGCCTTCTGGAGGAGTAATTCAATAACTTCTTACAAAATAAAACAGCAGCTTATAAAAACAAAAAAATGATGTCTTCACTGCAGTAATGATCACAGCAGGGCAGATGCAACAACTATAAGTTTGTTTAGTCCATCTAGACATAGAAAAGGATTACAACCTGTAGACAGTCGCACAAGTCACCATCACTTATTCTCCAAGCTATAAACCTAAGCATACTTCTGTGGGAAAATTAGTTACAACATGGGGGAAATCAGATCAGTCACCAATCAGGAAAAGTGATCAGGAAAACACAGCTATGTTGTGTTAACAGGTCTACCCAGGGTATAAGGCGGGCCGTGGCGAACACGTCTACCCAGGGCATGAGGCGGAGAACAGGTCTACCCAGGGTACGGGAGAGGCGGCGGAGAACAGGTCTACCCAGGCTATGAGGCAGAGAACAGGTCTACCCAGGGCTAAGAAGGCAAGCAGCGGAGAACAGGTCTACCCACGCTACACGGGCTGGGCGGCAGACACCAGGTTTACCCAGGGCTACGGGGCAGCAGGCGGACACCAGATCTACCCAGGGTATGAGGTGGGCGGCGGACCCCAGGTCTACCCAGGGTACGGGGTGGTTGGCAGAGAACAGGTCTACCCAGGCTAAGAGGGTGGGCGGCAGAGAACAGGTCTACCCACGCCATAAAGGGCCGGCCGCGGAGAACAGTTCAACCCAGGCTGCACAGGCCAGGCGCGAAAAAGAGGTCTACCCAGGGCATGAGGCGGAGGACAGGTCTCCCCAGGGTATAAGGTGGAGAACAGGTCTACCCAGGCTAAGAAGGCGGGCAGCGGACACCAGGTCTACCCAGCCTATGAGGCGGAGGACAGGTCTACCTAGGCTACGGCGCAGGCGGCAGAATCCAGGTCTACCCAAGGCTATGGGGCAGGTGGCGCAGAACAGGTCTACCCTGTGCATAAGGCAGGCCGCGGTGAACAGGTCTACCCTGGGCATGAGGCGGAGGACACGTCTACCCAGGGCATGAGGCGGAGGACCAGGTCTACCCAGGGTATAAGGTGGAGAACAGGTCTACCCAGGCTAAGCGGGCGGGCGGCGGACACCAGGTCTACCCAGCCAACGAGGCAGACACCAGGTCTACCCAGGGCTACGAGGGCAGGTGGCGGAGAACAGGTCTACCCAGGGTATGCGGGGGAGAACAGGTCTACCCAGGCGAACCCGTGAGCGGCCGGCCCCAAGTCCGGCCTCGGACCCCAGGTCTACCCCCAGGGCTGGAAGGCGGCAGCGGAGAACAGGTCTACCCAGGCGAACCCGTGAGCGGCCAGCCCCAAGTCCGGCCCTGGACGCCAGGTCTACCCCCGGGGCTGGAGAGCGACAGCGGCCGGCCCGCTCCAAGTCTGGACTCGGACACCAGGTCTACCCCCGCACCCGGAGACGGCAGCAAACGGGCACCCCGCCCGCTGCACGCGAGCGGGAAGGCGTGCCTGCCGCCGCCCCGCGACGCGGCCAAGCCCCCGCCCCGCGTGTTGGGCCCGGGACCCGTGCGGAGGGAAGTTGAGGCCGTGTCGGGGGGGCGAGGAGGCCCCCGGCTGGGCGCCCCCCCTCTCTCTCTCTCTCGTCTCTCGTCTCTCCGC
>VZUI01055103.1:0-30131 GCA_013401135.1 Cettia cetti | reverse complement strand
CCCTGGTTCTGCGTGGTATCGTAGCTATAATTGTTATTGTTTGTTTGCATTGTTAGAAATACTAGTAAAGAACTGTTATCCCTATCCCGTAACTCTGCCTGAAAGCCCCTTTAATTTCTTAAATTATAATAATTCGGAGGGGGGGGATTTGGATTCCACATTTCCTAAGGAGGTCCTGCCCCTCCTTAGCAGGTACCTGTCTTTCAAACCGAGACATCTATTATTTTCTTCTTTTTTTCCCTGCTTTTAAAATTTAGATCTGTACTTTGTGCTGTGTTGGTGTCTGAGAACTGACAAATCATACTTCTGCTGAGGGTGACATTGAAAAAACCTTTTTTTGAATGATCATGGTTTTTATTAGTCAAACATATTGCATGAAATTCTGAAGAGCCTCAAATGTGAATAGAATCTGTGAAAATCTTTGCTTGTCCCACTCTGTGATGGTCAGTTCTGTTGTGGTCCTTCTGCTGAACAATTCTCCCAGCCATTCCAGCCATGAGCATGGTCCTCAGCCCATCCTGCCTTGCCTGGGTAGGAGACTTTGCAGTCATAACTGCAAATTCATAGCCCTGAGGAGTTCTTGTTCTGAGTATAACAAAGCTTTTCTTTTTGCCTGTTTTATGCAATTTTTAAATTAGGACATGTTTGTTTGGTAGTTTCTCTACACATTATTCCCTATTGCTGAGTATAACAATTGGGCTCCCAATAGTTGTTCAGTATTTAAACAACTCCAGACTGCAACAGGAGATTTCCAGTGTGAGGTTAATACTTTTTTCATCATTTTAATTCTGATTGCTGAACATCAGTGTGGGAATTGTGACTCTCTATAGGTTGCAGCTACAGCAGGCTAGGCACATGATAAATGTTTATATACATGCAGACAATCACAAGCTGGTTTGGGTTGAAAGGGACCTTAAAGACCATGTAGTTCTACCCACACTTGCTTTGAGCAGGGACACCTTCACTACTCCCAGGTAGCTCCAAGTTCCCTCCAACCTGGCCTTGAACACTTCCAGAGATCCAGGGACAGCCACAGCTGCCTTGGGCAACCTGTGACAGGGCCTCACCAACCTCACAGGGAAGAATTTCTTCCAATCTGCATCTCCCCTTTTCCAATTTAAAGCCATTCCCCCTTGTCCTGTCCCTCCATCACTTGTCCCAAGTCTCTCTCCAGCTCTCCTGGGGCTCCTTTAGGCACTGGAAGGTGTTCTTAAGTTCTCCTCAGAGCCTTCTCTTCTCCAGGCTGAACATCCCCAGCTCTCTCAGTCTGTCTCCAGAGTAGAGGTGTAACTGCTGTTGTTTAGACATTGGTGTAAATCAAATCCCACAATATTTCCTTAAGATTGGGGTCATTTAGCTCAAGAACTAACCATTGTGTGTGAGCCTGCTTCTGTTCCTCTTCAATCTTCACACAGCTGCTGGAGTCTCTGTTACAGTCACCCCATTCCCAATGTACTGATGGTTTCCCCTTTCACACTTTCTCTCCTCGCACCTCACCTGCCTTCCAGGTGACACAGTAACAGCTCTCCTTTTCTTTCCCATTTCCTGCAGTGAGGCTGTCTGGGAGAACATGGCTCGCATGTGTGTGAAGACTCAGAGGCTTGATGTTGCCAAAATTTGCCTGGGGCACATGGGTCATGCAAGAGGAGCCAAGGCACTGCGGGAGGCTGAGCAAGAGCCAGAGCAGAAGGCCAGGGTGGCTGTGCTGGCCATCCAGCTGGGAATGCTGGTAAATCCCACAGCCAAGTTGTGAAGAGTTTGTATCAGACTCTGAAAAATTACTCAGTGAAGTAAACATCTTTTAAAGATTGTTTTATGTGTGAAACATATAACAAAAACCTGCCTTCCTGGGGCATAAGCCTCTTCTAAGCTTAATCATTCTAGGTTTCACTGGATTTTGAAAAGGCTATATTTTATTATAGTTAAAAAGTTTCAACAAACGTGTTAAGCTCTGATATGGAGCTCTGATATTTAAGCTCTGATATGGAACATAAGTTCCATTTTGAATTTATTTTTTTTTTTTTCTAGAGTGAAAGGCTAGAGCTGGGTGCTGTCAGAATGAGGGCTGACCTGAAGTTGTTGAAGGAGTATATACTTTTCCTGGGGGGCTGGAGAGCTCTGGTCACTCACATTCATTGCCTGTGCTGTCTCAGGGATGCCCAGTCACACAGATTTCTATCCTGATTTCTCCCACTGTGTGAGCAGGGACTTGACTGGATCCAGCTCAGCCACTGGACAAGATCTGGCTGTTGCCCAGAGCTGGTGTATGGTCTCTTGTTCCTCCATCTGGTAGGATGCCCAGCTGGCAGCAAATACACCCCAAAGTGGACCTTGCATCTTGTGTCTGACTTCACTCTCCTTGATTGCCAGTAGAACTGAGATCTAAGCTGGGTTTGAGACCAGCATTATCATATGGATTGAAAATTGATTGGTGCTAGTTAAAGTGGAATTAATATTCCACTAATTTAATATTTTCAGCAATGATCCATAAGAAAGCCAGAAATTTTTAGTTTGGGAACTGTAAGAAATCCAGGCCTATGATTCATCAGATGGAAAACTGGGAAAGAATTTATGAAATAACCCACAGTCTATATACTAACTATTTATGAAATACTGAATTAGATAAAAAAAATAGCAAGGTGCTATGACAGCAAAAATCAGTTTGGGGCCATGTTTGAGGAGACACCACATCCTGAACCTGGATTTGGTAACTCCTGTCTGTGTATTCAAGGCAGCTACAGCTTGGAATAATGAGTTCCAGCCTTTAAGTAACTCATTACAGAAAAAAAAAAGTTGATGAACTGGAAAAGGTTCAGAGAAAATCAGTGCAAATTTCTCAGCTCTTGGAAGGATTTCACAGAAAAGGAAGTCTTGAAAATGGCCAAATAATTAGAATTTGTGTTGAAAAGGTATTTAGCAATCTATAGTTATTTGATGACTATGTGAGAGAGAGAGAGAGAGAGAGAGAGAGAGAGAGTAACTATTCTGAGTTAAAGGTAAGGAATAAATGAAAATTCAAAATAAATGTAAAGCCTTCCTGGCAGAGAAAGCCATGAGGCTGAAAAGTGTCAGTGCTGCTTCTCTTGGATATTTAGATCTGTTTGGAGAGGTGAAAGGGAACTACAGCAAAACAAATGCAGCTCTACTACTTTTTTCCGTCTTGTACAGAGAATCCTAGGGCAGGCATCTTCCTTTTCCACTTTCTGTGCTTTTTAAAATTTGAAACAATAAGAGACAGAAAGCATTTTTCTGTCTTGGACAGATAATATCAATTTACTAAATATAGTGTTCAGCTGGACAGCAGCTGGGTGGAGCAGGAAAATGTTCCTTCCACGGGAGTTAGTACCTCTCAGAGAATAAAAATAATAGTTCCAAATTTGCTTGCCCTTGCATCAGCATCGGCAAAACCTTCCTGTTCTAATTCCATAATAAATTATTAACATTTATTCCCAGGAATGGAGTTGTTATCCACGAACAGCATTGCTGCCTCTGAGACCTGCTGGGAGGTCACAGGGGGTTCCCTGGCTCACAGTGCCTTAATTCTCAAACCCTAGTGCCCTGGGTGGGCAGTATGGTTGGTAGCTGTACTCCCACCTAAGCATGACTCCATTTTTGGTGACTCACTCTCCAGATGACAGCAGTTGATCATTGATGACTTGCTTGTATCATTCCCCCCCCCACCCTAGTCAATCCTGTACAATAAATGTCAGGATCTGAGTGCTTTCCTTATTTTTACATACCATCCTGTTCCCCAATAACATGCCACATATATTTAGTTGGTGAAACCCCCTGTCTGAGTGATTGTTGCTTTAATTGCATGGCAATGTCCTTCATTAATAAACTGCTCCAAGGTGCAGTGCCTGGTGTGACTGACATGCATCATGGTTGGAGCTGACAGGCATTTTGGGTGTTCCTCTCCCAGGAGGATGCAGAGCAGCTGTATAAGGCTTGCAAACGGTATGACCTCTTGAACAAGTTCTACCAGGCCTCCAACCAGTGGAAGAAAGCCATTGAAACAGCCGAGGCTCATGACCGGGTTCACCTGCGCACCACCCACTACAACTACGCGAAGCACCTGGAGGCAAATGGGCAGCAGAGCCTGGCACTCACCCAGTAAGCACGAGCTGGGTGTACCTGGGGGACTGGGAGCCTCTTTCTCCTGTGGAGATGGGGGAAGGAGGATGTTTGATGATGGCCAGTAAAAATTAATTAAAGTCTTTTCCTGTTTCTGGTGCCTTCTGTCTCACAGAGTGAAAGTATTCCCAGTGAAACATCCCAGCACCCTCCCATGCAAAATAATGTGTAGTATCTTAAAAGGTCAAGAGTCTGTCAGGGCCAGTAGTTAAATCTCACTCATACCCAGTCCTGTGTTTGTCTCTGGAGACCTGCCATCTTTTCCTTCCTTTTCCATGACAAAAGCAATTACTTGCTTTTTCCAAGAGTCCCAAACACAACTGCTGGAGCAGAATTTAGTTTGACTTGGTTGCTTTTGGTACCTGATCCTCTCCTATGACTGCCAAGTCCCATGAGAAGTTAGGGGAGGGTATTTTTAATGTTTTGTATTTCTTGAGATCCTTTTTCTATATGAGTTTTCCAGTATGAAAGTTCCCATCATCATAATTGTCATCATCATCGTTATCCAAGGTCAATTCTGTTCAGAATCAAAGCAGAGCTTTGCTGTGCTCAGGCAGACCCACTGATGGCTGTGGTGGCAGTGGGTTTGGGAGAGATAGGTGCTGGGGTAAGGGCAGTGACCTCCCAGCAGTGGCAGAGGCTGATGTTGCAGTGGGTGGTACAATGTGGAGCCTGGGGCATTTGTGACCTGTCCAGCCAGGTGTGCTTGATGCTTGGGGAACTTTCTGGAATACTTCTTTGGGCCATCACTGGCACTTCTAAAGTATTTCCTGTGCTGTGAAGATCACACCTCCCTCATTCCATGTGCTTGGCAGTACCACTGAACTTTAATTTTTGATGGTTCTGGTGGACTGCAACTGGTCTTATACAGCTAAAGCAGTTGTTGCCAGTGTTGTCAGTTGATGGTTGGCAAACAAGATTAAATGGATGTTTTACACACAGAGAGCTAATAAGGAGGCTGTCATTTCACATCTAATATGTTCTTCTTTACAGCTATGAAAAGTCAGACACACACAGGTTCGAAATACCTCGAATGCTCTCTGAAGACTTACAAGCCTTGGAGAACTACATCAAAAAGATAAAAGACAAGTCAGTGCTATGCTTGTTCCTTCTGCAGGGGGCAGTTGGGTCTGACATATAATTCATGATGAGAGCCAGGATGACAGAGTGTGAATCCTCTCAGTCTCATTCAACCTCTGCCTTATCCACTATGATGTTCCAACAGCTTTTCAGGTTTATGCTGCACTTGCTCAAGAACTGCCACATTGGTTATCCAGGCTGACTTCCTGTATAGTGCAGATCTTGGGAGTGTCACACTTGGGTTGGGGTGAAGCATGTGTTCTAAAAAGTGTGTTCAGTTTTTAGTTCAAACTTTCTAGGAGTGTAAACCAGCATCTGGCAGTTCTCATTGCTGCAGTTAAATATTGTTCGTTTTCCAGGAGCCTGTGGAAGTGGTGGGCGCAGTACTTGGAGAGCCAATCAGACATGGAATCTGCATTAAAATACTATGCACTGGCTCAGGATTATTTTTCCCTAGTCCGTGTCCACTGCTTTCAAGGCAACATTCAGAAGGTAAGGCAGCCTGCTTCCACCTGCTTCCAGAATTCTCATTCCTGGGAGGGGTATGGACATGTAGTAAAGCTGCACAATTTCGTCTGCAGGCTGCTGAAATAGCAAATGAAACAGGGAATGGAGCAGCCTCCTACCACCTGGCACGCCAGTATGAGAGTCAGGAGGACATCAAGCAGGCTGTGCACTTCTACAGCCGGGCCCAGGCATTCAACAACGCCATCCGCTTGTGCAAGGTACACAGAGAGGCGCAGAGTGCCTGCACCAGCACCCTTTGGTGGTATAAGGTGTTCGTGCCCATTCTCTCCCATAAGACACTGTCCACTTTTGGACAGCCCATGATGAAACTGCTCCTGGTTTCAGCTGACCTCTTCTATTAAAGGTGGATCAGTAAAGCCTTGGTGGTTTGGAAATGTATTTTCTTGAACAGCTCATCAGAAACTCCCTGAAAGAAATAATCGTAATCAAAGCTGAAAATCATACAGGTTGTAGAGGTTTTACACAGAAGGGTAAGAGAGTTTAATACTATGTGACAGTATAAAGCCACAGGCTTGCCAGAAGTTGGAATTATGAAATTCATGTGTGCACACCCAGAGCCAAACCTTTGCTTTTGAACAGGTGAATAATTTAGATGATCAGCTGATGAACCTGGCTCTCCTGAGCTCACCAGAAGATATGATAGAGGCAGCCTGCTATTATGAGGAAAAGGGAGATCAAATGGACAGAGCTGTTATGCTATACCACAAGGTAAATGTTTTTTAATAAAAACTCCCAAACTTTACACTGAAGCAATTCCTACAGCAGAGGAATGTTAAATCAGCTGTGGTGCTTACTATGTCCTGTTTATCAGTAATTTTTTCATGGTGAGTAATGCTTTATTAAGCCACTCTAGGGCATCCTGTGAACTGGCTCTATAGTGCTCAATTCTAGTCTTTGAAGCCTCATTCCTAATTTTGCAGGCAGGACACTTCTCCAAAGCCCTGGAGCTGGCCTTTGCCACACAGCAGTTTGGGGCTCTGCAGCTCATTGCTGAGGACCTGGATGAGAAGTCTGACCCGGCCCTGCTGGCACGCTGCTCCAGGTTCTTCATTGAACATGCTCAGTATGAGAAGGCAATGGAGCTGCTGCTCACAGCCAAGAAGGTGAGCTGAGCCCTCTGGTCCCCTGTGCACAGGTAGAGGAGCACAACAGGTATGTACCTGCACACAGCCATTCATCTGTGCAGGTAAACAGATACAAGAGACACTTTTAAAGTTTCAAGATTCCTCTCAAGCCAGTGATTCAGGGGCACTGGCAGCTCAGCCTTGACAAAATGTTGGGTACTAGACCACTCCTGTGCTCTGTCCTCTTTAACAAGCTCCTATGGCTGGTGTTTTTCCCCATTTTGCAAGGGTACTGTAGCCCTTTTCTGGACTACAAACTTTTGTATAGCCTACTCGGAATTTGTTCCTATATGGGAAGTACCAAAATGTTTAACAAAATTTTTCAATTTATTTGGATTTGCTGGAAATGTTATTACAGATCATTCCTAACAAACCTGATTTGCATGTCTCTGAAAATCTCATGTCCAGAGTCGAAATGGCTGAATCTCTAGTGAATACTTGTGTGAGAGCAATGTTGTCATGGAACAGACATTCTTCCTAGCAAACAAAATGGGACAGTGTGTGCCTGAACAGGGCCTGATGTTGAGACACATAACTACAGACCTGTGTTCCAGACAGAGCATCCTCAGCGGCTTGTTTGTAGCTGATTTCTGTAAATAGGAGACATCACAATAGTGTTTGCAACATCTCATTGCTCTCTTGCTCCCATCAGTATCACGAAGCTCTGCAGCTCTGCCTGGAGCAGAACCTGACCATCACCGAGGAGCTAGCAGAGAAGATGACAGTCTCCAAGGAGTCCCAAGATCTCTCTGAGGAATCCCGGAGGGAGCTGCTGGAGCAAATTGCCGACTGCTGCATGAGACAAGGGAACTACCATGTGGCCACCAAGAAATACACACAAGCAGGAAACAAGTTAAAGGTCAGCCCAGATAGCCTCAAAATGAGGGGGTTTTGAAAAGTAAACCTTGAAGCAGGCTTCCTACAGTAACTACCCAGATGAGACTTCTGAGCCATCTTGATGGTGTTTTTGCATTCACAATATTTTCCCTCTATCCCTCTGTGCCACTCTTCCCCTTGCCAGGCTATGAGAGCATTGCTGAAATCTGGAGATACTGAGAAAATTATCTTCTTTGCGGGAGTTTCCAGACAGAGAGAGATTTATATCATGGCAGCCAACTACCTGCAGTCACTGGACTGGCGTAAGGACGCAAAGATTATTGCAAATATTATCAGCTTCTACACCAAAGGAGGGGCCCTTGACCTCCTGGCAGGTTTCTATGATGCATGTGCTCAGGTACTGCCCTTTCTAAGACTGCTGAAGGTGTTTGGTTTATTGGCTCTGGAGCAAGACTATCTCCTTTCTCTTCTTGCAGGTAGAAATTGATGAGTATCAGAACTATGAAAAAGCCCACAAAGCACTGGCAGAAGCATACAAGTGTCTTTCCAAAGCAAAGGCCAGAAGCCCTGTGGAACAGGAAAGCAAACTTGGCCACCTGCAAAGCAGGATGAGTCTGATGAAGCGGTTCATACATGCTCAGAGGTGAGCTGCAGTGTGGAGAGCACAGAAACAAAGTGACAGAAATATCATACTAAAACAGAAGTTGTAACAGCACCTAAAGTTTAATAAATAATTTGCAGCTTGCTGCAAAAAAAAGCTGCTGGTACATTTTTCTAGCAGAGAAACCATAATGTGATTTTTTAAAGTGCATTTAAAACATTGCATTAAAGGTGGAAAGGTAACCTGAAAGAGAAGGATATAGACCAAGGGAAGTGTAGCCAGAAAGGTGATTATCATAAAATCACAGAATCACAGTTTGGGTGGGAAGGGACCTTAAAGACCACCTTGTTCCAAAAGCTTGCCACAGGCAGGGACACCTTCCTCTAGCCCATGTTGTTCCAAGCCCCATCCAACCTGGCCTTGGACACTGCCAGGCATCCAGGGGCAGCCACAGCTTCTCTGGGCAATCTGCACCAGGGCCTCCCCACCCTAACAGGAAACAATTCCTTCCCAATATCTCATCTAGCCCTGCCCTCTGCCAGTGGGAAGCCATTCCCCCTTGTCCTGTTCCTCAGGGCCCTTATCCTAAGTCTCTCTCCAGCTCTCCGTGAGCACCTTTAGGCACTAGAAGATGCTCTAAGTTCTTGCTGGAGCCTTCTCCAGGTGAACACCCCCAGCTCTCCCAGCCTAGGTCCAGAGGGGCTCCAGCCCTTGTAACACCTTCATGGCCTCCTCTGGACTCCAGCAGCTTCATGTCTTGCCTGTGCTGGGACCCCAGGGCTAGAGGGAGCGCTGCAGGTAGGGGTCTCATCTGAGCAGGGCAGAGGGGCAGAATCTCCCCCTCCATTGCTGCCCCCGCTGGCCAATCAGCCCCAGGACAAGCTGGGGTTTCTGGGTTTTGTTTGGGCTTCTGTCATGAAACCTAATGCAGTAAAAACTCTTCCCTGCCCTTGGCTGGATAAGCTGAATGCTCTCCCTGGGCTATTTCCCTTTTGCTTTTTCCTAGAGTTTACCCTGAAGACACTGAAGAAGCAGTCAGGCAGTGTGAACTACTCCTGGCTGAACAGGACTTTGATGATGCCATCCGGCATGGTGATATCCTGGGATTTTTGGTTCAGCATTATGCACAAGTGGAGGAATTCCATACAGTAAGTGAAATCTTAATTCTTCTAATCTACAGAACCCATATTGTCCACCTGTGCAGCTTGGTGAAGTGTTCCATGGTAGGAGCCTAAATGCGCAGCTCAGGAACTTTTAAGTATATTTTTCATTCTATGGAGGAGAAGTTAAAAGCTCACAGGACACAGAGCATAAATGGTGGTATATTCTTAAGCATTCCCAGTGATTCAGTGAGAACAGAGGGTCTGTCTGGATGTGTGCTGCAGTAATGCCACCACAATGTGTTTTGCCACCTGGCCAGAGATGAAAACTGTAAAATGGCAGTTATTTGAACAAATTGTGATTCACTCCCTTAGGGCAGACATGCCACACATAGAACAGGTCTAGTGCCTGCTGCTCCAATTAAACATGAGGGTGCCAAGTGTGAGTTCCTCCAGCTGTGCTGATGAACTTCAATTTTAATGTGCAAAGCACAAGAAATAGTTTACTGGAGTCCCTGTAGCGGTGCACCCTCTCACAGTGATCTCTGTACTCCTTTAGGCTTATCGCTACCTGGAAGAGATGCAGAAAAGAATTCCAGCCTCGAACCTGAGCTACTATGTGTCCTCACAGACCATGGAGGCTGTGCACCGAGGAGCTGGCATTGCCATGAGCCGAGCCCTGGCCCCAGCACACACTGGCCATGGCAGCATGGACAACAGAGAGGAGGAAGTGGCTGATGAAGTGGAGGACCCCTGACAATGAGCACTTACCAAATACAAAGCTGAATTTATTCCAGCTCACTTATTCCATCCTCATTAGGGAGCTGAGATCAGTCACATGCTGTTGCCACACAGCTTTTCGGTTATTACCAACAAATTTATTTTTCCTGCTTGACTGCACACGCAACAGTTAATATGTTCTCTCAGGTATAGCATACAGCAATTCACATGTACATCCTGTTATAAAGCTGGTTTTAGTATTTTAATAAATGTGAGGCAGAAAAAACCAGTAAGAACTGCATATTGTAACTTCACTTTTTTCTCAATATAAAGAGCTGAATAACTGAGGTGGAAACAGTTGCCTTTCTGCTAAGGTGCAGATCTGTAATTCCCTAGAAGTGAGACCTGAAAACAATCCCCATTCCATTGGGGTAGGAGCTTGGTTAAAGTCAAACTACACACTCCTGCAGGCTGAAGGGAGAGTTTCCCCAACAAAAGCTTCTGCCTTTAAACACATCAGAGGGTCATGTGGGGTACAGCAACAACTTACAGACAACTTACAGAGTCACAAAATGCATGGGTTGGAAGGGATCGTGGATACCCCTTGGTCCAACCTCTGCTCAAGCTGGGTCACCAAGCAATTGAAGCGTCTTTCTTACAGTGAAACTTCTCCAAAGACCAGTTACATCAAGCCACTCTGTGCTAGTCAGATTTTTGGAGGCCAGTTTCTTCCCTGGCACAAGCAGGACTGAGAGAAGTGAAGCTCAATGTAAGAACCAAGGTTTTGCTCACCTCTCTGCCTGTCACCCTGCCCTGCCAAGGGGTAGTTATCAGGTCACTCATGTTTCTTACCAACCAGCCCTTACACTTAAAATGATTTTTCTTTTTTGTGTTTTGCGACTTGCTTCAAAACTTGGGGTGAACATAAAGTTTCTAAATTGCTTTCAGGCAAGAAGGATTGGGGAGATTTTATGGTCAAAATCTGAACTTTTTTTATTCTTAAGTAGAAACTTACTTCTGTACTAAGATTATATAAAAAGAATTCTCTTATTTCTTCCTAACCACAGCCCAGCTCTAGCTCAGGCCTTTAAAGTTTGGCACATTCTCAGCACTTCAGTATAGCTATCCAGTGCTTGCATCCCATCAGCAGTGCCATTCCTTCCACCATGACACCCCTTCCAGCAGCAGACCAACAGCTGGCCCCTAAATTCACGCTGCTTGGGGACGTGGGAGCCCTCGTAAGGGGCAGGTCATACTGGCAAGTGGGCCTCCGCAGCCCTCCTGTTTTTCTGACAAGAAAGTTCTGAGATCTTCCCTGTATTTTTAGCCAAGTGCTCAGACCTTCCAAGGTTATAAATAGCTGGGGTGGGGGCTGGGGGCGCGGGAGGATGGCAGCGCTCGGCTACCTTCCTGCATCTGTACACGCTGTACCGGATACCCAGAGCTCACTCAATTGGCCTCCACTACAAAGTCCAGATGTCAAGTCAGGCTCGCTGGCTTACAGCTCAGCACCCTTCCCCCTTCTTCCTCTCCTCCAGCCAGGTGACTGCTGAAGAGGGCTCAGTAGTGCCCAAATATATCCAGCTGGCCAGAGCACGAGGTAAAGGTCATTTCTGTTACCCTTCAGCTAGGAAGGAACAGCTTCAAGTTTCTTTTTCAGGTTCTCCATTAGCAGCAAGTTCTGCAGGGCCAGCCTTCTGCAGTCCCCATCAGGGTCTTTCTCCATCACATCTGCAAAAGAAGCAACCACTGTTAATTGGAAAATAGGAAAAAGTGCCCTTAATGCTTCTCACAAAACTAAACAACAGTGTTTGCACAACGGCTGGGCATCAGCATTTGCAGGAACTCCACTAGGCTAGAAGGCAGAGATGCATAAATTTCATCATGTAAAGCAGCATGAGGTTCAGCCAAGTCCTGACTACATGGGGTAGTGCTCCAGTCTTGTAGGAGAAACAGTCAGTTGGTTTAAAACATAGAAACTGTCTGACCTTGCATCCCATGGGATAATCTCCGTGCCAGAATTTGTACTTGTCACCTTGAGCTATGCAAAAGCTTTGTACAGCTTAGCTACAAGTGTGAATGAAGTCTGCAGTTAGAAATCCACTTTCTCCAAAGTCTAAAGTCTCTACTCTGCCATTCTTGCAATCTAAAATGGTCAGTGCTCCTTCCTGAATTTGGGGTCATGATGCCATTCCAATGGGGCAAGAAGGAGACAGGCCCCAAGGTTCAGCATATTCTCCACTCTGAGAGACCAGTCTTCTGAGAAACGAGTTCCACACTTCCCACAGCACATAAGGGCAGCATGAGGCTGTTCCCAGCAGCTGTTATTCCAGGGGCCCTTAATGGGCCTGCAAAGTAACAACCAGGATGCATGCAGGATGTCTGAGCAGGGGAGCCTGGAAGAGCAGGGAGCCTGTGTGAGGATATCCTGTACGCACAAGCAGTGTGCTGGGAGCCTGGCACTGTCAGCCCAAACACATGACTCATGTCACTGGAGCAGGGCTATTTATAATGCAGGGAGAGCTGCACCCTGGTGCTTCCATACTCCCTCTGCAGAAGGCAAAAAGGGAAGTTACAAGGTAGACTGGAACAGGCTCAAAAGCTCAGAGTGCTGTTGGTGCTGTTCCTGTTCCATGAGCATGGACCCAGCACTGCTGGGAGGCACAAGGCACCAGAGTGTCCTGTTGGTCCTGACATAAACCACACTTACCCATGACATAGCTGCACAGCACTTGCAAGGGGTGGGGAACTACCTCAAAGGCAGCTGCTGAGGAATCAAAGGAATAATTTCCTAGAAGCATTTAGAAGCATATTCCCTCTCCCCCCTGGGAAGGATCAGGCTGCTCAACAGCAAGTGCAGCATGACAAGTAAGGACAATGATGGACAAGTCCAAAGCGGATTCTTGCCTCTCTCTGTAGCTGATGTGTCTCAAAGCATCCAGTAAGCAGACAGTGCCAGGGCTGCAGCCAACAGCTTTAAGGGCCAACAGTCAGTCATAGGACACTACAGCAGTTTGCAGAGGTCCTGATGTAACAACAAACTGAAAGAGGTCTGTGGATTTCTACTAAGCACTTCATGTATAACATTTCCTATCCCGCTGTTCACCACTGTGCTTTGGCCATGGCAGGAGAAACACAGATGCTTTAAGCTGAAACCCAGTGGCTAAAATGCATAGTAGTCAAGGCTCCTATGCAGGACAGCTTGTCATTCCCAGATACATCAGAGCTCTAATACATGACACCTCTTGCAAATCTTGTTTGGAAGAGTCATGAAGCAACAGGCGAGCTCATGAGCCCAGACCTGTGATTCAGTCACAGAAGCAGGTCTAGTACCAGACTTGACCTGTCTGAGCAGCAGGGAGGGCCCAGTACCTCGCTGTGCAACTGTTTCCCCAACAGCCTTACAATAAACAGCTAACGATGCACAGCCCAAGAAGCTGGTGTGTTTCACGAAGAAGCTCTAGAAGCCCTTTAAATTGCACTTAAACTGCATCTGACCTTATGTGAAGCTAAATTCTTTAATGCTTCTGAAAGACTCCTAAAGCTGTTTTCTTTCTTCTGGTATACCCACAAAGTTATCTTACCCTGCTCTCATTCCCACCAGGAATAACAATGCAGCTTTCATGCAAAAGCAGCAGATGAAAAGACAGGGCTATTACACTACTTCAAGCACAAGAAGATGCTACTATCTTGGTCATCCTCCTCCTCCCTCCCCAAAATAACTAACTGGAAACACATGATTAGCAAACCCTCATGCTGGAAATGCACTCCTGAAAGGTTTCACTTGGCAACAGCAGTGTTAAATGCTGTTTAAAAGAGCGGATTCCTGAGAGCACATCATGTCATGGGAAAAGTGAAGTCTTCAGCCCCACATGGCAGCTCCCTTCCTTTCAAAGGGCACAGAGCACCCCAATCCACCAGGATCAGAGGCCAGCTGGGTCAGTGCTGTTTCCTGCTTGCTCCCTGTGGGAAGCGACTCACCAAGAGTGAGAATGGTGATGGAAACCAGACCAGGGAATCACAAGAATCACCCTCAGAACACAGTGAAGGCTTCAGCATTAGTTCTTTTCCCTCCAGCTCACTGCAGTACCTGAGCACTGATCTGTGCAGCTCCAGCCTGCCAGAACCCACAGACACAGCTTGTATTGACGTAAGGTGTGCTGGGTACAGCATTCAAAGTAATTTGCTGTCTTTTGTAGCTTTTTCTTTCCATCGACAATAGGAAACTAGTGATTAGGCCATGCTCTTCTTCCTCCTGTTTTTAGCTCTACCAACAGCCCCCTTTTGAGTGCATGGTGTAAACAGGCTGTACAAGCTTTGTGTGTTACTGCTGGCCAAAGTCACTGCCTGGGTGTAACAGGCAACATGACAACACTTCCTGCAGCTTCATGAGGTGGGTGACTGGCTGCTCAGAGAAAGGGGGCACAGACTATCTTTGGGGATTTTTCTGGGTAGCTGTGAGGACAGTCACAGTTTTTAATGCCATACCCAGCTCTTGGCTTATGCCTCAGGCACTCCAGTGCTGCAAGCCTACAGCACATGTGGTGCTCTACTTGCTGATCATGTAGAACTCTGGTGCACAATGCTAGGACATCACTGCTGCCATCACAATTAAAGAGATGCTGCACAAAGACGGTACCACTAACCAGAAAAGCACTGATGCACCCCACCATGTCTTACCTCCCAGCCAGGACTGAGTCTCCAACAGCTCCTCTGTCATGTCTGCCAGAATCTGTTCCGTTGGGACACTGGTGAGCAGGGATGAAATACAGGACAAAAGGCCCTGGCGCACATACCTGTGGAGAAGGACTGCACTAGTTAAGAGCCTGCAGCTTTATGCTTTGCAAGGATTTCCTCACCTCTGGGGCCCTCCAGTTTCAAATGGCATGATGACTTTTACCATATTCCTGCTGCTTAGGGGTGTAATCTTGCAGTGAGCCCCACATACAGAGCTCCTGCCAAGCTGTGCACAGGAGTCTAGCACAGTTAAGAGTCCTGGAGACATCTGAGAGCAAAACAGAAATTGGATGTTTACTTTGGCTACATGTTTAATTGCTTTCCAAGACTGAATGCTGGAATTTAATTTAAAGTTTTCTGAGCTCCCTGAGTAAACACAGATGAAACTATCACAGGGACAGGTGGTCAGGAAATTTGTCAACCTTTCTATACATAATGGCTCTACTGCCACACTAGAAGGCACCAGTTCATATGTTGGGCTGGCATTAAATTCAGTCATAAGAACACACAGCTGGAGGAAAGCACAAAGTAAAAGTCACTGACACTCTGAGCCAGATGCATGTCTTGGACAAAGACAAACCATGACTGCAGGCTGGCTCACAGCTCATCTTTAAAAATGAGAGCATGCAACTACAGTAACTCACGAGTCCGTGTGGAAACGCAGCACCCAAACAAACTCCAGCAGTGCCTTTCCCATTGCTGTCACTGCCTGCAAAAGAGGATTGTGACAGCACCACTGAACACCATGCACACTGCCATGTAGAGCTGGGCCTCGAGACATACTGCTCATTGAATCACAGCACATCCTGAGCTGGAAGGGACCCACAAGGGCCACAAATCCTACTCCTGCCCTGCACAGGACACCTCAACAATCCTACCATGTGCCTGGGAGTGTTGTCCAAATGCTTGTAAAAAGGTTTTGTTAAGATCAGTAGTACAATTGAATTTATTTTACAGATGGGGAAACTTAGGCAGTAGAGTGAAATAATGTGCCCAACCCCGCAAGAAGTTTACAAGAAGCAAAAGACAGTGCAGGGGTGGCTTGAATCCAATGTCTCTTTTCTGACCAGTTCTTCCCAGCCCATTTCACAACTTCTCAGCCCACTCAACTCCAACTTGCTGCCAGTCCCAGTGCAGCAGACCCTGAAGTACATGGCTGTTCCAGAAGGCACCTCAAGTTCCCAGGCTGGAAGTCACCCCTACTCTCTGCCCTTCCTTACCACAGTGTTGACAGCCAAGTACATCAGGATTGCTAAAGTGTGGACCAGTCTTCCAAGGACTAAGTGATCTTCCCCCAGAAGATCAAATGTTGTTAAAGGCCTGCAAATGCAAGACACAGAGCAGTGAGAAGGCTGATCAGTACCTCTGAAACAGTCAGGAGGTTATGCAGGAGGAATTGTCCCCAAAAGCCAAAATCCTTACAATAGTCATTATACAGACACTATCAGGTTAACAGAAATCAGAGCTGTTTGCTCTCATCTTTTCTCCCAGAGCACTATCCTCTACTCATACAGCAGGTATCACACATTATACCACCACTGTTTATTTGGAAAGACCTATAGGCAAAAGCTGTTCCCACTGCCATACCATTACAACTGGTACTACAATAAACTTTGTTATCATGGAACTGATCACTCAGCCTTCCTTAGGTCCACAAAGACTTAAGGGACTGACAATAAACTGCATCCTGTGTCCTATACTGTGGCCTCAAAGATCACTGCAAGTGATAGGCCCAACTTGAGACAATTAACTTAGTTTCAAGATTGCAGTCTGAGCTCTGTGGTTTGCATGAATCTCCCACAGTAGAGGCTCAAGCCAAGAGAGCTGGTGTGTTGTGTGTACCAATTCTGGTAGTGCCAGAATTATCTGCCTGGGTACCTGCTGATGGAGCTTCACTTCTGCAGGGTCCTACATATTCCTGCTGCACAAGACTTCAAAGGGTAAACCCAAGAGACCACAACCCCCTCCTCCCCAAGCTTTGTGAAGGGCCCAAGTGTCAGTGTGGTATCACTGGGTTCCTGCACAGCTCCTAGGCTGTGTAGCCTGCTGCTCTGAGGCAAGCAGGACAGGCAGAAAGGTTCACTCTGGCAGTTACCATGCCCACATCCCACATCCTAAGGTGCTCACACTCACCTGTCAAAGTGCTGAATCAATGGGAAAAAGAAATACCCAGCAACAGAATTGAACTTGTTTGGATGGGAAGCCAGTTCCACACGAGAGTGACCCTGTCCAAGAGAAAAATGAAGTCTAGGCACAAAACACTTCACTGCCTAAATGAAGTCTAGGCACAAGGTCAGCAACCAGCTCTTCCACTTCACTGGACACTGTCAAGACTACAGATTCCTTGCAGCCAGCCCATTGTCAACCACTGCTTGTACACCTATCGACACCAGTTTCCCGACTGGATTGCTAACTGCCCACTTCAGATCTTCTCCACATCTAAATGTTTCAATACAATATGCCTCAGCACTGCTCAGTTAGATATACAGAACAAGAACAAGCAAAGGATAAAGGAGTTTTGGGAGGCAAACTCTCCAGGCTGAACCACAGGGGAATTTTGGAAACTAGGGAACTGGCATCAAATTATCTCCCTGGAATATAAGAAGGCTGAGACAGTGTAGTCCAGACGCAGATAGTCTGATGGAGGCCCTGGGATCTGTGAGGTGCTGTCACAGCTCCCTGCAGTGGCCACACAGGCTCAGAACAAGCACAGAACAACAATTATCCCTCAAAGCCAGGTAAGGAACTTGAAGTTTATCTTCTCCCTCCCTGCTGGGAGAGTTAGTACTCTGCACCAAAAATCTCAGACTTTGTAATTTCAAATATATATTTATCTGACTTTCCTTTTGATTGGCTCTACTTTTACAGGTATTTTGCGCTTTCCAGAGAGAACTTACAACAACTCCAAGTGTCCCTGTTTCTGGTGGATTTAACATTGGTTTGCTTCTGGTCTCACCATAACAAATCTCCGAGTCTTGCTTTTGATCCTCTCATCAACAATTCTTCTCCAGTCCTTAGAGCTATCACTTCCCAGAAGGAGCTGGATACAAGGCTTTTGGGCACTAGAATGCTTGGTCTTCCCATGGAATTTGGGACAGGACAGTTCCTGAGCTGCCAAAACCAATACCTCGATAAAACAGAGAGAGGTCCAGTTAAAAATGGGTAATCCCTAGGGAACAACAGCATCCAAACTGATAGGAGCAACAAGGCAGAAAGGCACAACAGCTTTAGAGTGAAGAACAGCAGGAAATTGACCTCCAACGGTGTTGGGGGTTGGATTTGTTTCCCTTTGGCTTGTGCAATTTTTTCCCGACAGGTTGCTAGGGAACTAATTGCTTGGTGCTTATGGGTGCTTGACCAAGACAGGGGTGGGGTGCAGTTGCTCTCGCTTGCTCCTGGCATAAGAGAGGGCAGGTCTGGCTGCTGCTGTGGGAGGACTTTCGTCGTCTCCACTGGCCCCGGTCCTGAGAAAATCTACCATTATCGGCTCCTGAGCGCCAGAACAGTTGAGTTCATCTTCTCCTGCCCTGTTGGGCCAACCCTGTCCTGCCGCCGCCGTTTTCTAGGCACTGCTTTGAGGTTTTCTGCTGCACTGTGTTATAAATTATCAAGGTAATTCATGTTATAAAGCAAATATGACAACACTGTTCATTAGTATGGTAGTAAATTCAGGCGATAAAAATAAAACAGTATAAAATCATCCTGGTCTGAAAACTGGCCATGCCCTGGCAAAGACCCACTGCAAGAAAATCAACAAAAGCCAAGATGTCTCAATGCAATCACTGTGGAACAATGGACAGCCCCAGAAGAGGAGATGTACTCTCAAAGGAGACAGACTCAGCCTACCACCCGGTGATCAGCACCCATCAGTAGGCCATCTACACCCGATATGGATCTTATCGGGACTGCCAGGTGTGTGCATCCCTATGCCAAGTTCCCGAAAATCCAATCAAGCTCCTGTCCTCTCCTGAAAATTCATTCAACAGACAGGATACAGAGAAAAGAACCTCTATGAATATGGAAATAAGACCAGAAAAAAGAAGGGAATCTCATCATCAGCGGTTTCGACCCAAAACTGAAAAAAAAAACCAACCGGCGTCGCAGAAGCGACTTTGTGAACTGGGGAGACCCGCTATATCGCGGCCGGATCCCTGTTCACCCAGCTCCGATCCCGGGCTCGGAACTGTTTCCCTTTTGATTGTGGCTTTTATTTTCTTTGTATCTATCAAATTTCCAATAAATCATTTTGTCGGAAATTTTGACTGATCAAGTATTTATAACAACTGTGTCTCCTCCCCTGCTGGGACATCCCTGCCGCTCCAGCTTCCACCGCAGAGCTTTCTGCTCTCACCCACTGTAAGGAATAAAATTCAGCCAGAAACTTTTTTTTCCCTCTAGCATCAAGTTTGTGTGTTGTTACCGAAAGCCTTTACAAGTGTTAATCATTCCTGATTGCTCACCTAGCTCTGCTAGCTCAGGTTATTCAGTTGCTAATCTGTCTACCCAGCCCCATTGTACCCCCCTTCCCCCTTGCGTTGTCAGGGACACAGCTGCTCTTCCCAAGATTCTCCGGGGATTCATGCAAATTTGAGAAAAGTCCGTGAAAAAAAGAAATAAACCCTAAATAACGAGCCAATGCAGCACCCCGGACTACAAGTGACACCCCCAAGCCAGCAGAGCAGAGAGGAACGCCAGGACGCCAACAGAGACTCTCTGGTCCCTCACCGTAACTTCAATAGACCTGGACTGGTCAGACCCCTGCCTAGCTGGGAGCCGACATCAGACTCTCATTTAGACCCTGCGAGGATGAAAATCCCAGTTCTGCCGTGAGTCAGAGCTGCTTACCCCCTCCTCTGAGTCGTGCATCGGGAGCAGCGGCGGTGTGCGCAGCCCCCGGGGCCCTCACCCAGAGCTGATCTTTAATAAAGGCTTTAAAAGGGAGAAATGTCTCCTGGCCCCGATTCGGGATTTTTCCACCGTGACAGCCTGGTGTTCTCGAGCGATATCAGACTGCCCCGAGCTTTGTGAGAACAAAGCCCTTTGAAGTCTTGCTTGGTTCTGTTTAGTATTATTGCTGCAACTGTCGTTGTTTGCATTGTTATGAATACTAGTAAAGAACTGTTATCCCTATCCCCATAACTCTGCCTGAAAGCCCCTTTCATTTCCTAAATTATAATAATTTGGAGGGAGAGGATTTGAATTCCACATTTCCTAAGGAGGTCCTGCCCCCTCCTTAGCAGATACCTGTCTTTCAAACCGAGACAGCCAGCCACCTAGCTCAGAGGTACTGACCAAGCACTCACTTAGCCCGGAAACAGAGCAGTGGCTCCTTCTTCAGACACAAGTGTGGAAGGAGTCACAAACAATCGCTGTCCTTCAGAAAGGGAAGCTAAAACACTGATGATGTGAAAGTAAACAGTGGCTTTTCCCAGGCAAATGCCCAACACATGCTCTGCATTCTGTGGGGAGGGATCCCTGTGTGATGGAGTGTAGCAGGGCTAGGAACAAGAGGGGAATGCCAGGCACAAATAGTAATGTAAGAGATTCCCATGTCTCTGCCTTCTCCCATGAGGAATAAAAGGTAGTCCCATTACACCTCAGCACTGGCACAACAGGCAGAAGGAAAGTGGGAAGTGAGAGCACTCACATCAAGGATGTCCATGCGCTGACGGAGACTATAGTTCAGAGAGTAGAACTGGGAAGTCAAGTACTTTGCAACCTGTACAGAAAAATCAAGGTACAGTGAACACAGACCCAGACTACAAACAGCCTTCCCATCAACTCTAAAAGCATTTAATTTCACAGGTTCTGCTTCCTGTTAGGTAACAGGAAGCCTCCAAGAGAAGGGAAGAAACACATCATGTAAATGGGAAATTCAGACATTTCCATTTTTAGATTCTCCCAAAAGAATTAAATGACAGGTGAGATTCTATCATTCTTCTCTCCCTCCTATGCAGGGTACTCAAACAACTACCACAGCAGCTAGAAGACCTCACTGTGGCCTTTCAGAACTTAAAAGAGTGTTACAGGAAAGATGGAGGGAGGCTTTTTACTGGGGCCTGGCTAGCATGAAGGATAAAGGTGTTAAATTGTCAAAGGATAGATCTAGGTTAGATATTGGGAAGAAATTCTTCCCTGTGAGGGTGGGGAGGCCTTGGCACAGGGTGCCCAGAGAAGTTGTGACTGTCCCTGGATCCCTGACAGTGTCCAAGACCAGGCTGGACACTGGGGCTTGGAGCACCCTGGGATAGTGGAAGGTGGTCCCTGCCCATGGCAGGGGGTTGGAATGAGATGGGCTTTAAAGATCCTTTCCCACCCAAACCAGTTTGTGATTCCCTGATCACAGTCACCAGTCAGGCCTTTCTCTGTAGAAGCCCTTTGTGCCTCAGGTTCCCTCTATGTGAAACCCTTCAGTAAAAGTCCTTAGCTGATTTGTCTTGTCAGGTACACTCAAACCAACAGCCTCCAAACACTTCCTCCAGTCTGACAGGGTTTTCTTTTTCCTACTGGTTCAGTCATTCCTTGCAGATTAGACCTGAACTACCTGTTCTACCATACTGACAACTCCCTCTATCAAATGAGAAAGAGACTTCAGCTGCTTCAATTTTTGCCTGTGCCTCAACTGGAGGAAGAAAAATAGTAGGAGGAACTCACAGGTATGGGGTCTGTGGCTAAAACAGCTACTTGAGCTCTTTGACGGAGCTCCACAAAGCCTTCAATGCAGGTCTTCTCCTCCAGATGCAACAATATTTTTGCCAGCTCCACACTAACCTGATCAAAATAAGAAAAAAGGAATCAAAACCCTGATGGTGTTTGGGTTTTTTCTTCATAGGAATTATGGACCACTTCTAATGTTTAAACAAAGACAAGGAGGTATTTTGTTAAGGATAAGGAGGCAATATGTCCATTCCTTAGGAGGGAGGGAAAACACATTAAGCCAAATGCCATCAGACTTATTTCTCAAAATCCTGAACAGATCCTCTATCTACCAATTCTCTGTCCACGTTTCACTTGGGCTTTCTGGAGAAGTGGTAGCATTATGACATAGAATGAATTGTCACTGTAATGATGAGTTAGAGGGTACTGTAGCACAGCCCTTCTCTTTCTCAGCTGGTGTCTCTGACACTTTAAAGTCTTCACTAGGAGGTAGTGCTGAGCATGCTTTGCACAGGGACCTTGTCCTAGGTCCTTCTCCCCTGAGCTTTTCAATTTGACTGGTACAATCCAACTACTCCGTCCACAAGACATTATGCTTGTACAAGCCAATAGGGAAAGTTCATTTGATTTTGCCCCCGTTTTCTTTGGGGAGTAACAATTAAATTGAATTTCACTTCAAAATCCGAATCGCTGCTCTGTAATCTGCATTTCTAGTGTTTTTCCAGCACAGCACAAAGCATGGAGCTTCACACAGGCAAGCACTACTTCTAGGATGTTTCATTTTGAGCCCTGGAGTTGTGAGACAGCAGGATGCAGCCAGCACTTTTGCTGCTTCTCTGTTTCACTGTGCTCTATACCCTCACCTTCAAGGCAACTATTTCCTTCTACTTCCAAGTTGAAATCTTGTGAACATGTACCTTTAACCCAGCTACACATTAGCGTGGCATTCTGCTCCACTGGCATGTTTAGTCTCCTCATGAGACAGCAAAGTGATAGGCCCTCTAACACTACAGCCCTCTTGTAACTTAGATCATAATACTTCACCTCTCTTGTTGCTGCTGGATTCTTCCGAACCAAGCTCTCAAGGGCCTTGACTGTAGCTTCCCATTTGTCCACATCTTCAGGTCTTGTTCCAGTCAGAACTGAAACCAAAGGACAAACAAAAGCTATTAACAGAATGGCTATGTTTGGCTATATACCCAAAATTTCTTCTACCAATCATTTGTCTTGGTACAGACACTCCACATGACCAGTATTACGAACTGAAATTATTCAAAAATTCTATAGCTTCTTCAAATTAGATCAGAAAAAACAAACCTGCACAGAGTTCACTCTCCCAAACTCAGTAAGAAACAGATAAAGACTCCGCTCAAAATCTCCTACCTTCAATACAATCTCGGATATACACAGGAGCCTTAATTTTTAGCTCTTTATCCTCTGACATATCATAAGGGATGAGGTCATCATCACTAAAAGAAAAGGTAGAGGTTCGTTTATGGGGTGCAGATGTTCTAGCTTTCCCCAGATAGCCACACAAAGAGAAAGAACCAGTGCATACACTGTCATAACCACGTCACTCCTGTATCACTCAGCACTGCTGAAGCCTGGCCTGAGAGGGATCCTTGGGTGTTCTAGGGAAAGAGCAGTTCTGTGACCAGATCTGGAACTGGATCTCCTGGTCAAGTACAGGAAGGAGCTAGCTGACAAAGAAACTAGAAACTGACTCTTGAGATCTCATTATAGATTTTTTTATATATATACATATACACACACATAATATATACATACATATTAACATATATATAGATATATTTCTTTATATAATGACAGAATAAAGCAGGTCTACTATTAAAATGGGTAAATACATCCACAATTTCCAGGAAATAGAATCTAAGTCAAATGGAACAAATACAGTGGTTGCACACAATGCAGGCCTTGCCTAATTTATTGACTAGGGCAATTTCCTATGCAAAGCCCTGCTCTGCTGTAAACCATTCAGCCGAACAAGGTCAGAAATCACAATTGCCAAGAAATGCAGGTACTGACAGATACTTTTCCCCCACATCTGCCATTTATTTTCCATTTCCTCCCTGTTTATTTCCTCATACCTGTCAAGCTCAGCATCTGACTCCTCATCTGGCATCACAGGGGTTGCTGTGTAGGATTTCTCATTACTCTCTGGTACCAACGGCAGTGCAGCACCTGCTTTCTCATTCCTGCTGTGAAGAACAGGTTTTAAAATGGATACAGTAATAGTTCTTACAAGGAAGAAACTACCAACCCTGGTTCCCTAACTAGAACAGCTGATAATTATTCCTGCTGCAATTTCACATCCAGCTTGGCTGACACATGAATAAAGTACTGGGAAGGAGAATGAAGTGAGAGGAGAAAAGAAACAGAATCTTCTAACAGAAGAGCAATGGATAAAAAAATTAATTAACTGGCTAATTTTCTGTCTTCCCCAGCACAATACCTGAGACTGCTAAGGAAAAAGACTCCAATAACCAGATCACATTGACTTGCACCTGATTTGAAACTGTGAATGAAACTGAATTGAAAGTAGGTTTAGATTGGATATTAGGAAGAAACTCTTCTCTGTGATGGTGGTGAGACCCTGGCACAGGTTGCCCAGAGAAGCTGTGGCTGCCCCATCCCTGGAAGTTCAAGGCCAGGTTGGACAGGGCTTGGAGAACATCATCTTAATAGAAGGTGTCCCTGCCCATGGCAGGGTGTGGAATGGAATAGGCTTTAAGATTCCTTTCAACCCAAACCATTCCATGACTCTTCAAAATGGGAAAAAAAAACTCATTTAAACCATTGCTAGGTCTTGCATAAGATGAATACAACAATTGAGAATATTTTTCTGTCTCTACCTATTTCTGTGGACTTTGGATTGTCCTTTATCTCTCTGATTCTCAAAAGCTGCCTCTAACAGCTGTCTATGCTGATCATGCCCCTAAAACAGGAGCAATAAATCTTTTGTACTTCCCTGGAGTGCTGGACAGCTTCATCTGCTAATAACAAAAAATGCTTCACTTCTCTGCTGATCAAACAGTGTTTTGACAAGCCTCAGCAGATGCTCTGGAAGTTAAGAGCACTGAAGAGCCAGTATTCAGAGTGACAGACAGTAGATTTTTGTCACAGGTGGATGGGCTAGGGGTATGCAGCAGAAATACCAGATTTCCACGAAGCAAACAGAAATGCCCATTTGATTCTACCCAAGGGCACACAAGACCCTACACCACAGTTTCCCCAAATACAGCTATCAACAGGCAATTTTAATATACACTACCAACTGAATTATGAATGTAATTAAATCACTTTGTAAGAAGGTGGTGCATTATGATGTTTAAGAATACATAAAATATCTTGAATACTATACATAGTTCTTGTGTGTAATGGGAAAAAGGCAAGGAGAAGGGCAAAAAGACGGCACAAACAGTAGCAATAACTTACTCGTCATCTGGAAGGCTGGGGACAACATAGAATGATGGAGTCTGCACCAGAAGGGACTTCAATTCTCTTGTTTCATCATCTTCTTCATACTAGACATTCAAAATAATGTTGCTGCAGTCTGTTACTTACTGCAAATATGCCCAGCATTTAACATTTCATCCTTGTACTGCCCATGGACTAAATCATGAGCAGATGAACCCTCACCAATCCTGTTTCAACTTCTGTGCTGACAGCAGCAGGCAGCTGTAATCTTTGTCCTTTATATTTAAGAATAGTACCTGATGACACCTTGTCTGATTGTTATTTCCATCTTTCAAATATTTAATAAATGGCAACGTGACAGAAGAAATGTGGCAGGCTTTTAAAGAATTAATGTGATTTAATCACATAAGTCACATAAATTCTACTGGAAAGAGCAGAGCAAGTGTCTCCATGCCAGTCTTGAAAATCCCAGCTCAGAACAGGTCTTCCCACTATGTCAGGGACTGAATGTTCACCACTGTTTAAAATTTGAAGCTCCCTCTCAACTCCCACAAATCAGATTCTGATTCCCTTATGCAATATGATAAACTTTAATTACCAAGTTTATGCCAACCTTTGCCAGCAGATTGCACACCTGAGGTAACTCTAAGGCACCTGACCATTATATGCAATTGGGGTTTTTTTGTAGAGAGTCTCTCATTTTGAAGGTGTGACTGCCTCTCCTCATTTTCCACATAAAAAGGTGCTATAATGGCCAGGATCATCTGATTTAAAGCTTTTACTTTCTCTAAGCCCAGCACAACAGTCATAAATTTCACTGAAACCTTCACCTCAAACTTCAGGACAGGCCCCTCAGTGTTTATTTTGAAGCTGATGCTCTCTGCCACCACCATGCCCAGATGCCGTAGTTGTGGCAGATTGCTGTCCAAGTGGCATTTCATGCCCTCCATCATGCTCGTCAGAAGCTCTGAAACAAACAACCAGCAAATAGTGCACATTTGAAATTCTGAAACAGTGACAGAAGAAAACACCCACCTTTATGTGCTTCCCTGAGGGCAGCTTTACCCACTCACCACCCAATAATGGACAGAAAGGGTCCCTGAACTGTGGCTTCCCTCCCTGCAGTGTCAGTGCTACCCTTCAGCACCAGCACAGCAAACCCATTCTCTTCCACAGGGTAAAAGTCAACAAAACATTACACTATATTCTAAATTTGCAACATTTTGGTTTTCACTGAAACAAAAAAGGATGGTAAGTCAAGTCAATCTTTAGTTTGGTTTTAGAATGCTTCAGAGTCACTTAAATAAATGTCATGTTTTGAGGATATTAAAAGTTCTGACCAGTAGAACAATCACATAGAGACAGATATTTACCTAACTTTGGATAAGTACAAACAGGCAGATAACACAAGTATTTCTCAGTCCTCAAGGAATACTGGTTGTCAGCTTCACCAGGCAGGCTCACTATTGTTTGACTGACTTTCCTTCATCTCAGAAAGCTTATCTTTTCAACAGCTGTCAGACAAAAATCTGACTGGTAAACTACAGAACTGGTAATACATATAATGTCATGTACTCACTTAAAGAACAATTAATTCTAGAATAAACATAAGCAAGTCTTGAAATGAACCTTCACATCCCCCATAAGTCACACACACACATACACAGAGAATTAATTCTGGACATTGTACAGATTTTTTTTTTTTTTTTTAATTGCAACAGAAACAGAGATGTTAGTCCAGGACCCCAGTGTGAGCACAGAACTGGAGGTCCATGCCAGTGACTAACCTCCTCACTTCACACTGAGGAACTGCCCATGGACTATGAGACACCAAGCTAACAGCTTTTTACTCCCAGATACCTTTCCTGCCTCTCTGGAGCTGCACTCATGCTCCAAGGGTAAGCCTATAAATTACAAACCACACCATTCCTCTCACTAGTCCCAGAGTTGGTCCTTGTTTTCCTGTGACAAAACTTCAGGGTTTTTAAACCACTGATCAGGTAAGAACCTTAAGGCAAAGACAGGTCTTCTTCAATTATATAACCTAAGGTTATGCACTTGGAATTCTATTATACCAACGCTAAAGAGGATTCCAGCAGATTACCCTATTTGCCAAGGTAAAAATGGGACAATTCTGCTCATCCACAGATCAGAACAAGATATTTTTCTACTCATAGTAAGACTCTCTGCTAAACAAATCTAAGCCCTGCTTCTCACACAGCCTCACCTTGTCTGCAGCTCTCAATTTCAGGCTCCTTTAGGTGCGAGAGGCAGATGAGGATGGCCTTGCTAATGTATAGCTGCTGCTCAGCTGGGGAGTGTTTCACAGCACTGCTGCTGCTCCAGGTCTCCAAAAGCTCCTGCAGCACCTGAATCAGAGAACTCAAGTTGGCCTAAAATGGATCTTTGCTATAAAGAAGTATTTTTTGAAGCACATTTTTACTGCCCCTACAATGTGAGTAAAAAAAGAGAAATTTTGTATTTCAGGGCCTGAAACATACTGTGTTTGACCACCCAAGAACTGCACTTTCATTTAAGACATTGTTAAATATAATGGGTTTCTAAATTTAGAAGTGATGTTTATTTCTCCTTAATAAATACTATATACAAAGCAATATTATCATATTATCAAAAAATAATTATCAAGTATTAATATAAAAAAACAGTATGATATTATAAAGTTTTATCTGTGTTTAGTCCGATTTTAGATAACTGTCAATACTTCCAGATCATTTTAGAACATGTAAACAGTGGAAAAAAATAATAATTTGACAAAATTATAGGGATTTCCAGATACACAGATTTCGTTGAAGTTTCATCACACTCCTGACTTAAGAGAGGCAAAATATCTGCCATCCCCACTGAGGAAAATATATGGAGAGTATGAGAGAGATTCTGAAACATCAACCATTTGGTAAACAGACAACTGTCCACCAACTTGATTCCTTGTTGCCACGTGCCCAGTCACATAAATAGGGTGACTGAGGAAGCTGAGAAGGACAGAGGACAAGGGACATTTGTCAGAACCCAAGCATCACTAGTTTTGCTACTTGGAAGACAATTTATCAATTAAATATGAAAAATTAAAGTTCAGAAAGCTTTAATTTATCACAGTTCACTTGTGATATGGTTGGGCTTTCCTCACTCCCATGAACAGCAACCAGAAAGTCTGAGAGAAGCAAAAAATTGTGCACCCCCAGACACACACAGAGCAGAATGTTCCCCATCAGACACCTTATCAGCAACTCAGTGAACCTTACTCTGAGCAACAAGGTGCGCCGGAGGCCGTCCAGGGACAGATAGCCAAGGACGTTCTGCAGCACTGCTGTCTGTAAGGAAAACCACAATTCCTGCTTCAACTGGACATAAAGCTGTCATCCAGCAATGACAAGTGTCTATTTTTATTTACTACATTAAACTTCATTCTGAGGTTGACAACATTCAGAGACAGAAAAGTAAACAATTTTTTTAAAAAAGCAAGCACACATATGCAGTTGCTGATGCAATACATGGAAAACCGTGACAGAACTACAGTACAGTATTTTACCAACAAATCCAGCACAGTTCCAGGCAAACACAGAACTTATGAAATCTAAAGAACATCTCTCACAACAGCATCAGAAGCCACAGTACAGTTCCTAACACCCGTGACAAACTTAAGTGCAAGGAAAAAACCCAACGGTCCTTGTCTCAAGTCTTTGATCTAATTCTTATCCCCAAGGGTGGATCTTGGCTGTTTCCTCTTTCAGATCCTAAAATAACTAAATGCCTTAAGCTCCCCAGAATTCTGAAACTCTGTGCAAATAATTGCTTGGTTCCAGAGGAGTAGAGTAATTCCACTAATCACCATTAACCCTCAGAGAGCACATAAATCCCATGATTTCAAAGCTACTGTTCACCACTCCCACTCTGTTACACTCTGCTGTCAATGAACAGCTGCCCAAATGTGGGGAGACTGAGGGCTCATTTTGGAATGAAGAGTTACTCTTTAAGGAAGAGAAAGAGCTCAGCTAAAAACCACACTGGCACCAGGGAAAACCTGGTACTACCACACTGCTATTCCCCACAGAGTCCTCACCGTGTGGCCGTACTGCAAGAGCAGTATCTTCTGTGTCACCACAAACTGAGCCTTCTTGTTCTTCACAACTAGGTTCCCCAGCAATCTGGACAAGACATCTGCCCTAACAAGACAACAACAAAACATGAGGAATCCATGTAATTGCTGTCATGCTACTCCTAATCATAGGAAAATCTGAGAGCAGCTATTTGCAACCAAGTTTATAATACTTCAAAACGTGGATAGTGAGCCAGTAATGGCAAAGAATGCTTTCAGTTGTTTTTCCACTGCATGTCATGATGTAGATACTTAAGAAATGGTGTAGGTTCTCCCTAAGAGGCAACAATCAACTACTTTATCCCTCCAGTCTTTCAGGAAATGGCAGTGTAAAAACCACCTACACAAACACAGCACCTTTCAGAGACTGATTCTGCAAGTATTTGTGACAATTCCTGCCTTTGCTGTGGATCAGGGAAAAAGCAGAGTTCTTACCCGGGTGCTCTCTGAACAAAACCAAGGACCACTGCTTCCATCCAGCGGTCTGGCACACATTCCACCAACCGCCAGCATATCCTCTGCCAGATGCAGTCTGACTTGGTGAGGTCTGTCAGGCGGGGCACCAAAACTCCCAGAATTTCCTCTGAAGCACAGGAGAAAACAGTAAATACCACAGATGGGCAGGACTGGTACAATGGCACTTGGCCCTGACCTGAGAATTTCAAGATCTTCACAACATAAAAAAAAAATAACATACAGTTTGCAGATCTAAATTGCTCCTGCAATAGAACTACTACCAGAATTATGGAATTATTTAGGTTGGAAAGCTCTCTTAAGACCATCGAGTCCAACTATAACCCAGTGTTGGGGGTTGAATTTGTTTCTTTTTGTTTGTGGAATTTTTCCCCATTGGGTTGCCAAGGGAACTAATTGCTGGGTGCTTATGGGTGCTTGTCCAAGGCAGGAAAGGAAGGGGTGGGGGGCAGTTGCTCTTGGGACTCCTGGTTTTGGCCTGCTTCCTGCTGCTGCGGGAAGGAGTCTTGGTTTTCTCCACTGGCTGCGGTCCTGAGAAAGTCTGCCATCATCGGCTCCTGAGCTCCAGAACAGCTGAGTCCATCTTC
>VZUI01055101.1:0-10109 GCA_013401135.1 Cettia cetti | reverse complement strand
GAAAGCGGCCAGCTTCCCAAGATCCTCCTGAATTTAAACTGTGTGTGACCCAGAGGTGTACACCTATATTTAACTGGTTAATCTAGCTGTCAATTTCAATCACTAATTAGTTTTTTACCATCCCTGTTAAACCAACACAGTAATCCTTTCCCTAAAATGGTGTAATTAATAATGTTTTTGTATGAATTGCTGAAAACCTCTACCACTGAAAGGTGCTTTTATTTCCTAAAGGAAACAATTTTAAAGTTAAGTAATTAAACCAGAAAAGTCTCTTCCTAAGAAGAATATTTCCTAATAAAGCCTATTTTCAATTCTTCTTGCAGAATTCCTGAATTCATGGAAATAGTTATCATTTACTATAACAAACAACTTGCTCTCCAAACAAGAAAATTACAAAGCAGAAAGTCTGCTTGTTGCATGTCTTCAAATAAGATTTAATCAGATAAAAACATCTATGTAAAATTTTGCATTAAGAATATTGAATATTTTGTCTTTTTCTTTATAGACAGTAAATTCTTGATCAGTGCTTTTTTTGTTTTTAGGGTATATTTGACAGTGACTGGTACACTTCCTACCGGCTCATTAGAGCAGCTGATATTATTGTGATTAAATACTCTGTTAATGACAAGACTTCATTTCAAGAACTAAAAGACAGCTATGCACCAATGTTAAAAAAAGCACTAAATCCCTGCTCAGTTCCAGTAATAATTTCTGCTGTCGGTGCAAGAAAAAATGGTATGTATCCAGCCTCCTGTAACAATAGATAAAATCTCATTTTGAAGTTGGGTATAGTGTAATTTCAGTAGAAGCTGGATGTTTTTCCAAGCTGCTAACAGAAACAATTAATCTGTCAGGATGACAGTAATAAGCACATGTTTTTTGGCTCTCCAGAGCAATGTACTGGCAAGAACATTGTTTAATTAACCCCAGTGATGAAAGGCTATCCTTCTTTTGACTTCTGCAATGACTCTTCCTGGGGAGCCATCACACACGGGGATTAAATCCAGTAATTTGGATTAAGCAATTTACATTTGGGTATAAAGTATTTCTAGTATACGAGATTAAAATTATATCCAGCAGTCTGAAAACACTGGAGAGTGGGTGGGAAAAGCCTTGAAATTTTCTGGGATTCCTTTCCTAAAGCAATGAATGAAAAAACACAACCCTGGCTTGTCTTTTACTTCATGACACTTTATATAATAGGTGTTTCTGAGCATCCCTCCTTTTAATGAGTAAAAGACATGATGGGTGTAGATGTAAACATTTATTTTGTAATGGATATAGAAATATTAATCCTTATGAAGTATGTCCTCTGTGGTGGAATGCTCAGTGTTGCCAAGGTTCTACTTATAAATCTTCTTGCTCAGTGACTAACAAAGTTCAGTTAAAGAGCTCCATAACAGTTAATGTTTATTTTCTTTCATTTAGTAATTCACTGATCATGACCAAAAGCTTTTATGCTCGGATTTATACAGGAGTAATAAATCTCTCATTCTAAAGGCAAGGTCTTGGTAAATTGTTTGTCTTCCCCAAGCATTTTCTTAGACTTTGTATTTAAGAACAGGATATCACCAAACTGGGTGACTTCTCAAGTGTTTTTTTTCTCTCTTCCACTTTTTTTCTGTCTTCCTCCCTACATAACGTTGCCATGGTAGACTTGTGTCTGGGACCTGTCAGAGCAAACTGCTGTGCACACACAGAACCCTTTTGTTTCTAGGTGGTACTTGTGAACACAGCAGTTTGCTCATACAGATTACTAAGCTCTTAATCCTCTGTAGTGGTAAATGTTGCTGCCAAAACAAATGATAACAAAAGAGGAAAATCTGTTTTATTACGTTATCCATAGGTCTAGGCAGAGGACATCGATGTGGAGCATGCACAGCACATTTGAAAGCACAAGCATGGCTGGCAGGTTCTTACTGTCATTAAACAAAACTGACACAGTATGGCTAAAAGATTTTTAACATTTAAATGGCATAATCTTAAAAGCACTTGTTTTTTTTTTAAAAAAATATGTAAAATACATGTAAATGAATCAGACCTTGCAATTAGTAGAAATCCTTCAAAGGTTGGCCTGGAGTGGAAATTTTCTTCTTTCATAACTGTGTGTGGTTCCTGCATGAACAGGTCACAGTAATGCAACAGATTTAAGGGTGACATTCATGAATGATAGCACCTGCAGGCTAGTACAAGACTTGGGCATGCAAAGGTACTGAGCCAAAGCCAAATCTAGTGCCCAGAAGTCTGACTGGACTTTTCCACCTTAACAAAACCAAAAAAGTAATGTTAATGTAATGTATACAGAGGTTTGTAGAGTGACTAGTATTGTGAATTGATTAATAAGAAGCTTGATTTTTTCTATAATTACAGATTTCTTACTATAAAATGACTATGTTTTCATTTACCTCTTTGTTCTCCTCTAAGTAAGATACCTTTACAGTTTCTTAGGAATCTAAGAGTTCTACATTATTTGGACAAAATTTTTTTTTTTTTTTTTTTCCAAACTTTTTACCCAGGAGTGCCTTGCTCCTGTCCCTTGTGCACTTCAGACAGGAGGAGCTGTGTCACAACCTCTGAAGGAGCTCAGCTTGCAAAGGAACTTGGAGCCACTTACCTTGAACTGCACACTCTTAATGACTTCTACATACAGAAATACTTTGGAGGAGTGGTGAGTGAGAATCTGCTGTTTTGGAAGTGGGCCGGAACATGCAGGAGGTGCATGACTGATACGAGGGCTTCAGAGAGCCAGGGGAGGCACACCATGGGCCTTTCCACCAAGTGCCAAGTTCCCACCGATAACAAGATTCAAGTTAGAAAGAAATTCTTCACTGTGAGGGTGGTCAGACACTGAAACAGAATGATCAGGGAAGCTGTGAGTGCCCCATCCTTGGCAGTGTTCTTGGATGGGTTGGATGGGTTTTGGAGCAACCTGGTCTAGTGGAAACTGTCCCTGCCCATGGCAGAGGGGTTGGAACTTAATGGTCTTCAAGGTACTTTCCAAGCCAAACCATTCTAGGATTCTATGATGCTATCTGAATTAGCAGTGCCAAGGTTGCTTTGGTTTTAAGTAGCAAAATTTAGGAAAGCCATATGACACACTGCAGTACGTTTTCCACTTTTATCTTGCTGGATAGCTCCCAGTTGAATGAGGCCACTACCCAAGATACAACTAGGATCTAAAGAGATTGTGAAATTGAATATCTTTGTGTCTGTCAATTCTAGGAAGATTAAATACACAAGAATTAACCACAATCATTTGAAAAACTAGTATTTTGAATTGTGCTAGTTCTGTCTAAATACGGTTGTTTCTCGTAAAGGAGTTTTGTGACTCTCCTGGATGTCTGGTAGTAGTGTCAGTAGCCTTAGCCCTGCATACAGAACCTGTTATATCCCTTATAATTTGATGTCTAGGTTGTTATTAAATAACAAAGGGTTTTAAAAATATGTATTTCTTGTCTTAGCTGGAATATTTTATGATCCAAAGTTTGAATCAGAAGTCATCTGAAAAAATGAAGAAAAGGAAAAAGATGCAAAAATGCTATCGAGTCCAACCACCTCAGCTTGAACAGCCAGGTGCTCATTGATATCTGGTCTCTAGTATAATTCCTTATATTCCTTATTCCTTCTTTGCACAATTAATATTTTTTACTGCATTTTTTACTAACAGTTGTTACTGTGAGCTGTACTATCTATTGTCAGCTATTTTGGTTATGTTGCATCATCTTTTAGTGATAGCTTAACTTACTTGGGGGTAATTGTATGACAATATAAAACATTGCAATGGATTTCTAGTTTATTTTAGATATAACTAATAGGAGTGGTTTTCTGGTGGACTTATGAAAACATGAATTGATAAAAGCTTTACATAAAATCTTAACAGATTACAAAAGGATGCTGTTGGAGCATGAATTATTATTCTACAGCATCATCAAGTAATGTTTTTGTTTTCTGCAGATAAATAAGGGAAAGAAGTATGCACCTTTATGTGATTTCTGAGCATCAGATGCATTTGTTCAGTGACAAAATTACTGACGAGAAGTTACCTCTAAGTCTGTAGTTGTCTCTTCTTCCATGTTCTAAAAATTTGCTCTAGGCCTTAGATTTGGAATACACAGTCAAAATTTCTTTATAGTGTAATTTTCTATAGAGGGTTCATGAAAGGACAGACACTTACTATTAAACTAAATTTCTTAACTTACTTACTGTACTAAGTATTTCCATTTTTGGAGTATTTTACTCAAGATATTCAAACAGCATGTAAGAAATATTCTTATTGAATACCTCTTTTAAAAATTAAACCGACCTGATAAGGTCAGTTGTCCTGTGGTTAGCACTTGCCTAAGTTTTACTGCATGACTTCTTTTGCAGAAAAGATGCCGATCCTGAAGGGTGAATCTTCGCACTACAATGCAGACCTGCACAACCTGCTCTGCTGCTGCCAGTGCGCAGATGTGGCCTTCTACCCCAAGGACCTCAGCATGGCAGTGGAGGCTCACAAGATCATCCTCTGCTCTGTCAGCCACCTCTTCATGCTGCTGTTTGGGGTGAAGAGCTTGTCTGACACCCACGATGCCTCCATTGTGCAGCTGGCGCAGAGTCTCTTTGCAGTGGAGGCGGGGGATCCCTTCCCCTCATCCCCCCATGGTGCCCCACCCTGTGTCCTGCCAGTCAGGGTGGTGGTAAAGGATTCTGTGTTCTGCTCTTGTCTCCCAGACATCCTCCACTTCATTTATTCAGGTATCTGCTGGGAACAGTCTGGCTACTCACTTCCTATTGTCTCATGAAGGAATATGTGCATCACCCTAGGAACATGGCTTTGCTGTTGTGAGATGAGGTTTCACCATGTTTCCGCACCTATTTTATCCCTTGTGATTACTACGCACAATGAAAAAAGACCATCACCTATATTTAACAAAAATTAAATTAGTTGTCTGTCTTGGTTTGGAAAGACAGGTATCTGCCAGGGAAACTTGGAGCTTCCCTTGGAATAGAGAATGTAAACCCCCCTCCCTCCAAATTGTTATAATTTTGTAATTAGGGGCTTTCAGGCAAAGATATGGGAAGAGGGATAACAGTTCTTTGCTAGGAATATTAAGAATATGAATGTATGAATGTAGTAGTACAAAAAAACCAAGCAAGCAAACAAACAAAAATCCTAGAAACCCTGACAGAGTTAGAATACAACCTGACACCTTGTTGGGTGTTAGAAGCCGTCCAAATAAATCCTCCTGGAGTAACAGATGTGGTTCTGTTGGGGTAGATATGATCCTGTAGAAAGGGTTCAGTGGTGGCAAGATGGGCCCAGTCCTCCTCTGGAATCTAAGAAAACAGGCTGCTTTGGTGTCCTGAATTGCAGGTTTTATACAGGTAGAAATGCTTGGCTCCTCCCACTGGGTGGAGCATCTCACAATGGGATGATGTAATTTTATCAGACATGTAGTGAACTTTAATGGCCCATTAACAAAAGAAATCCCCCCTGGAGGGAGGATGGGTCATGGAAGAGATAAGGAACATTGCTTCACCTGGTTTTAACAGCCAGTCTATTAACAGAAGGCACTCGCCCCCTCCCCCCTGCAGTTACGAGGAATGGGTTATACAAGAGATAAAGGAAAAAAAAACCTCTCCCCAATCAGTGTCAACAGATGGAAAATAGAATACACGTTTTTGGTTACATATTGCAACCAAAGACATTGTCATTCCAGATCTAATGGGCCCAAATTAAATTATTTCATAGGCAAACATCAATAACATTCAAAAATTTGCCAAAAAAATTTGGAGTTTGAGTCAGTTTCAGATCTTGTGCTTTTAAAATATTGTAAATGGTTGCATGTTCTAAACACAAGAGGAAGAGTGCGAAGTTACTTAAGAAAACTCAGGTAATTTTTATTTTGAGTATGGTGCAGCTGAAGAGAAAACAGTGATACGTGGTTGGAGTGTGGAGCCTACAGTGTGTTGCATGAGTTTTGCTACCAGTTGGTAGAGACTGTGACCTCAACTACATAATGCCAGCTGTTAAAATGGCACTGATTTTTTTTTTAGTTTTTCAGATGTTGCTTAGAAAGCCTCAGCAGAAAGATTTGGGGTTTTTTTTCTGGAAGTAGGCAATGCCTTTTTGTTCTTTATAAAATATTTTCCAACCTGTAAGAGAATCTTTTAGCTTTCAGTTGGAGCTTGTACATCAAAGACAGTTCTTTCCAAAATAATGACAAACATAAAGAATCAATGAAGAAGTTTTTCACTGAAAAAATCCCTGAATAGATTATTATTTTAATCTTATTTACTGGAGACAAGGATTGGGGATTAAAACTGGATTTTTAGCAGGTGATGAATACAGTATTTTTAATTCATATAATAATTTAATAATTTGGGTTGGAAAAGACCTTTAAGATTATCAAGTCCAACCACTAACCCATCACTGCAAAGGCCATCTCTTAAACCATGACCCCAGGTGCCACATCTGGGATGGCCACATCCACTGCCTTGGGCACCTTGTTTCAGTACTTGACAACCCTTAAGGTAACGAAATTTTCCTGATATTGAATCTAAACCTGCCCTGGTGCAACTTGAGGCTGTTTCCACTTGTTCTGTCACTTATTACCTGAGAGAAGAGACTGTCCCCAACCTGCCTAAAGCCTCCTTCCAGGCAGTTGAAGAGAACAAGAAGTTCACCCCTGAGCCTCCTTTCCTCCAGTCTAAATATCTTTGTGAACATCTTCATCTGTTACCATCTACAGCTTAGGTCTACTGCCTTATGTGCACTAATTTTCCTCTTTTACTTTCCTTTATGCCAGCCAAGGAGCTGTGAAATTGTGTGGTTGCTCTGCTTTGGTCCCAGCTCCCAGCCTAAGGATCATTAACAAAAGTTATTGTTCCTTTTGATGCCTCTGAGAGGTGATCATGAAGATCTCTTGAAGGCACTTGAGGTACAGGCTGAGAAGAGAACAAATAATGAGTTTTTAGCTTTTCAGGACTGTGACATGATGCCCATGAGGTTATAAACACTTAAACCGGTGTGGTATAGATGGGAGCTAACTGAGCTGAGGATGCCATGTACTGTAGGTGCTGATTCAGCCTCTCAACAGCAGAGCATCTTCAGGGCTGTGCTGAGTTGGGCTTATCGGTGAGCTTGATCTATTTCTGTGTCCTTCCTGTCCTGGGTTAAAACAGAAAGTTACTGCAAAGCCCCATGGTGCCTCTGTGACTTACTCCAGCAAAGTGCATGAAGACAAATTATCTTTGTTTTTATTCTCTTCTGTTTTCCAAGAAAGCTAATAGAGACATCTCAGTGAATGTCATGGCTTTAACTGTGAAAACAAGAATAACAGAAATGCTACTGTAAACTTGGTGCTGGTTTTAGCTATGAGTGCTGAGACTGTAACTGTGCATGAAGTTCTTCTAGTTCAGACACCTACAGAACAATGCAGCCAGCAGCATGGACAAAAGTTAAAAAATTTCCACAAGTGTTGAAACATGAAGGATCTTTTTTCTGACTTTCTACCTGCAATATGTAGTGACTGAACTGGGAGGAATTCATAGATTGAGTGTGAAAGCAAATGAGATGCTCTAGTCTGTTGGTACTTGGTTGCTCTGTAAAAAGTACCATGGAAATTTAATGTGCAAAAATTGCATCTTGTCCTTCCTAAAGCAAAGATCTGGCCATACCATTTCTGCAGGATGAGTTTGGTGTTGATGTCATCCTTCCTCTGCCTGCTAAGGCATGTGCCTTGCTGATTTATAATCCGTCTCCCCCTGGTTCTGTGATAGGTGCTTTCCAGTGGGAACGATTAGAAGAGGACATAAAAAAGAAGTTGAAGGATCCAGATAAAACAGAACATGTGCTTGAGAAAGTTAAATACATCCTGAAAACTCCAGGGAAGGTACATCTAGATCCCTTGGGTCACCATTAGTTGCTTAAGTTTTTGAGAAACTGTTCTGTAGGCAAGGTTTTCTTCTCAGTCCTTGTTTTAAAGTCACTTTGGCTTACACAATCTGTACTTTTTCATGTTTTCAGTGGGTTGTTTGCAGTCAAGTACACAGAAATCCTGATGTAACATGCAGAATTAATGTAATTGGTAAAAATCAGATGAACAGGTATTCTAAAAGGAATACTTATAGTCACAGCTTTGAATATTGACTATAGGAAATAGGATTATGGGTTGCTAATTCCCATGTAGTAGAGACTTCCCAGGAGAGATTTGCTCTTGAACATATGCCAAAAGTTGGGCTTCTGCAGTAGATACAGAGGGTTGGTTTCTCATATAAATGTTGTGATGTGGAAAGCTGTCTGTAACTCAATGTATTTAATTCAGTAGCAGAAAAATGTAACATATATCATATTATTAAGTTAATAAAAACTCCCAATGTAGAATTACTTTTAATATAGAATTAGTTTTTACAGACATTTGCTCTTGGAGCTTATACATTCCCTAATGATATTGAACTTGGTCTAACAATTTCTTTTAATTTAGATGGGAAAACCTCTCAGATGCTCTTGGAACAACACAATACAGAGACCAAAAAGTTACTGAGCTGTTTTCAGTTTCTGACTGCTCTGGCTTAAGCTTACCAACCCTTAGTACCCACAGCTAAAATATTTATAGGTTTGGCCTTGGAGAGCCTGGAGACTTTTAAGATAGTGAGCCTGAGCTGTTGTAATTTCTTTTATTATTTTTTTATGCCTTCAGAGTACTCTTATTTCCCATTTATGCTTTTTTTTTTTTTTGAGGCCAAATAGAAGGTATTGTGATTTTTCTTGATAAAACTCAAAAATTATAAATTTCAGATCTTAACCATAAATTCAACCTCATCTGAATTTCACTTGTCACAACCTAGCAACATGATTTTGATGTTATTCCTTTTGGCAGCTTTAGATTATGTTTTTAAGGTAAGAAAACCAAAACTGAAAACTAACTGGGAGTACTGAGTTTTGGAGGGTCTTGACACTACTGGGTTATTGTAAGAGGAGTCTGTGCTCCAGCTTGTGAGCTCCCCCCTGCCTCTGTGGAGTCAATTCCAGGACAATATAAAGAAACACAAAACTTTTAGCTGCCTTGCCTCTGTACACAGCATTGCACTGCAGGGTGGATGTGTGTCCCCACCCCTGCTACCTCCAGAGCCCTAAAATCTCATTTTGCTGCAGCATTGGGTCCGGACAGTGAATGTATGAAGAAATTTGCACTCCAGAAAACTGATGAAGCCCAACCTGCCTGGGGCAGTTTCGTTGAAGGTCAAGAATACCAAGGAGAGAGCTGAGGTGGGGCACAAGAGACCCCTCAGAGCTGCTGCACTGTAGGGAATAGGAAATTAGAAGAGAAAAGGTGGTTTCAGAGGAATGCATGTGTGAGAAGCTGTAGTTTATTTTCCCATATAAATGATGTTCCATAATATTTAGTTCTGTGGACAGCCACACTTGACAGCGCTTTATTACCAATTTATTTTTCAGCTAAACACTGTAAAGGACTGCAAGTCTCACCAGATAAAACAGCTCAATAATACTTCTCTCAGGCTATTCTTTAACACCCCTGTGCTGGCTGATGTAATCTTCAAAATACAAGGTAAGGTACCTCTCCTCCCTTGGCCTTCAGCCTTAATTCTTTTTCCCCTCTTCAAGAATGTGGGACATAGAGGTGACCATGTTCCATGGCATCAAATGTAAGGAAATATGAGTGCTTTGCTGTCACTGTGGAAAGCAGGGAAAGCTTGTCCCTGTGGATGTCCTGTAGCAGTGTCCACTCTCACAGTTTGTCTGGGCTAAGCCTATAGGAATTCCTTCTCCCTGTCATGGCACACTGTGCCTCCCTGATTGACATTATTTTTTGTTCTATTTTAATCTGTTTTGGTCCAGTCCGTTTTGTTTTGCATTCTTTAATTATTTTATCTTATTTTATATATTATATTATATATTATATATTATATATTATTATATTATATTATATATTATTATATTATATTATATATTATTATATATTATTATATTATATATTATTATATATTATTATATTATATTATATTATATTATATTATATTATATATTATTATATTATATTATATTATATTATATTATATTATATTATATTATATTATATTATATTATATTATATTATATTATA
>VZUI01055096.1:0-24068 GCA_013401135.1 Cettia cetti | reverse complement strand
GGGGCGCGCGCAGGGGGGTTGTGGTGGCCCGCGGCGCGCGCACAGCACCGGGCGCAGCCGCCGCCGCCGCCTCAGCCGCAGCAGCGCCGAGACCGCCGCGCCCTCCTCGTCCTCCTCTTCCTCCTCCTTCCTCTTCCTCCTCCCGGAGCCCGCAGCCTCCTCGCCCCTCTCCCCCCCCCGGACCCCGCGAAGATGGTGGACCGCGAGCAGCTGGTGCAGAAGGCCCGGCTGGCCGAGCAAGCCGAGCGATACGACGACATGGCGGCCGCCATGAAGAACGTGAGTCCCGTCCCGCGGCCGTCGCGGTCCCCACATGCACACACCCCCTCCTCCCCCTGCCCCGCTGGGGCCGCCCGCCCCTCGCCCTTCCCGCGTGTTCCCCGCGATGGGTGGTGGGCTCGGCCGGGGGGGCGCGGGGGTGTGAGGGCCCCGGTCCCTCGCCCTCCGACACCCCCAGCTGAATCCCGTTCCCGCCGCTTTTCCCGATCCGGGGTTACTTTGCTTTTTCCGGACCCCCATCCCCTGCCCTGGAGCCCCCCACGCATCCCTTCCCCTGCTACAGGGCCCCCACCCAGCCCCACGCATCCTGCTCGTCTGTCCTGGAGCCCCCTCCCCACATCTTTCGCCTGTTCTGGGGCTCGTATCCAGCCCCACGCATCGCTCTCTGCTGCCCTAAACCCCCCACCGCATCTTCTCCCTTATTCCGGGGTCCCCACCCCGTCCCACACATCCCCCTTCTGTGCCCTAGAGCCGCCCCCCCGTCCTCCCCTGCTCTGAACCCCCGCGCTTCCCCGCCCGCCCCTCTCCCCTGCCCTGCTGCCCCCACCCAGCCCCACGCATCCCCCCGCCCTGCCCTAGAGCACCCCCACATCCTCTCCTCTGCCTTCAAACGCGTTGCCTCCGCAGCCCTGCAGCCCCCCACATCAGCTCCCAGCCGCATTTCTTCTCTCCCCCCCACCCCGAGGCCCCCTGCCTGCCCCACGCGTCCCCTCCCATGCCCCCTCCCCACCCAGCCTCAGCGTGGCGGGGCAGCGGAGCCAGCCCGGGGTGCGGCGCTGCCCGGGGCGGGTCACACCGGCACGGGGGGGATCCAGCCTGGGGGGGTGTGTGGGGGGGGTTCGTGCACACCTCTCCCCGCTGCCGAAATACCTCGCCGTGCATCCCTTCTCACGCGTGGTCGCCGGGGGTGGTGTGTGCTCCTGACCCCAAAGATCGGGAGCCCTTTCACTGTCAAAGCTCTTATTTTTACTGCTCTTGGTTGGAGATTTATGAATTGAGTCATGTTGTATTCATTTCACGCTCTTAAAATAAAGACTCTGCATATAGCAGGCTGATCTGATTTGTGACACTGAACGCTCCCCTTCAATACTGACATTTTGACAATATAAGAAGGGAAAAAAAAACATATCTCTGATCTGATCTTGCAAACAAAGCAATCGTGGGAGGCAGGATCAAGTCATTCCAGAAGATTCTGCATTTGTCATATTGCAGAGAGGCTAGACTGGGTGGAGGGAGGGAGGGGGTGCTTTAAAGGGGAAAACTGTTCTTTATGTTTGTCTTCTTAGTCAGGTCTGAACCTTTGCTGGAAGCTGGGGTGTCCTCCCCGGCTGATGAAAAGTGAATGCCGATCTGGGAATGTCGCAGTCTGCCGTGGGTGCAGCTCTGTTTGCCCATATTGCACCATTTTGTCAATAACCTTGCATTTATCAAACAGACAAAACTGTCACAGCCCGAGCCCGGGGAGGGAGGAGATGTCTTATCAAGGAATGAAATACGGATAATCGGAACGAGATATTATCACATTAAACCAGCCAGGCTGTCCCTCTGCTGCACTGTGCCTTTTATACCGTTTTCTGATAGCGGCATCTATTCATTTTAAAGCAAAGCCTGCTGTGTGAGCAGATCCTACAGCTCATTTCCTACGGATAATACAGCCGCCGTGACAAAGCCAGCAGGGATATGCCTGGGACTCGCAGCCGTGTTGCGCTGTGAATTTCTCTTAGCCTGCTTCCCCGGGCTGCGTGCTTGAACCCCAGGTGTTGTTAAGAGCTCATATATGTGATTTTTCCTTCCAGCCCTTAGGGGCCCTGGTGAAACAGTAACCGGGCTAACGCCTCTTATCAGCTGCCGAGTAGTTTGGCCGTAAGGAAACGATCCCCAGCGGGAGCGCTGACGCCTCCCTTCACCAGCAAACAAAAGGCAGAGCTTTGTTCTTCCTTTCTGCACCGCGCTGCCCCAACTCCGGCACGGCCGGTCCGGCGGCCACGGGCATGTCACAGCCGTGTCACAGCCGTGTCACAGCCGGTTATCCCCGTCCCCGTGCGCTGCCCAGCCCCCAGCCCCGGTTGTGCGGGAGGCTGATGACCTCGCACTCATTTCCGTAGCAACGCCTAGTGATGTCATATGCCATGGTCCAAGCTGCAATGCACCCAGGCGGTAGCAGAGAGCATGCGGGCTGCGCCTAGCGAAGGTGATGCAGAGCCATCCTGCCCTCCAAACCTAGCCCTCCCTGGCACCCCGCTGGGAAATGCTGGATGGTTCTCCTCTCAAACCTGGTGTGGCTACGATGGGCAGAAAAGAAGCTCGTTTTCCTGAAGCTTCATCATCTCACCGTTGCATTTTGGTGGCTGCCTCACATGGGGCAGCTGGGTGGGTTGTTCAGCCTCAGCCCTGTCTGCTTGGGAAGCTGTGCTGAATGGCTGTGTTAATGATTTAAAATGGAAATGGTGTGCTGGGGTTCTTGCTGTCTGCTGATTCATCCAGTGATGTCTGGGATTGCAATAGTTTCTCAAAAATAATATTTGTATGTAATAACTTCTAGTTCCTTCCTCCTGGCAAGTGCTAGCTGCCAGTGCCCCTAATTGCAACCTGCAATTATGTTGCTGCTGCAGGTGCAGGACTGCTCCTTCAGCTCCCAAAAGGGGCAGGTTTTCTGGGGGGTCTCTGAAACACAGCAGAAGGTGATGCCACACCCAGGAAGGGTGCAGGGCTGGGCCCACTGATCCAGAATATGACCTTGGTCATGTCCCTTGTCACCTCAACACTGTCTGGGGGTGCCATCAGCCCTGTCAGTGTTGGGGGACAGGAAAGCTCTCTTCTGGTCCCTAGGGTGGTCAGTGGTCAGACATTGGCCTTGGGCTTGCTTGCTGAAGTTTCACTTCCCACAGTGCTGGTGGCTGGAGCAAGGTGCATTTTTGTCTGGTTCAGCTTGAGGAAGAGCTTTCCTGTCCGAGCCCATGCCAGGGCTGGATCGATATCCATTAGCTGGGAGAGCGGTGCTGCCGGAGGCTCTCCGGAGGTGGGAGCCCTGCCAGCACTGCCCAGGGAGCAGAGCACGTGCCTCCCCACAGACCTCTTGGTGAGGGGATGTGCAGGTGAATGAACAAGAGGATTGCAGTAACTTATGCAGGAAATAAGTTGTCTTTTAAAAGTGTGCGGGGAGAATTATTGCACTGCACCTATGCATGGTGTGGGTGAGGGGAACACCTGACTGCTTGACTTTGGGGGGCCCAACCTGTGCAGCAGGGCCGTGGCTGTGCTGTGTGCAAGGACCACCAAGTGTGGGTGTGGAGGGGGGAGTGTTGGAGATGCTGGAAAGCTGATGGCTCCTCCAAGCTTTAGACACCACGACTTGGTGCAGTAAATGGCCATTTTGGGTGGAGGAGGAGCGTGAGGATGGGGAATTGCAGGCCTTCCCTGGCACTGGGTGTGTGGGCTTCTCCCGTGATGGTCACCAGCTGGGCAGCTTATCATCCCCCACATCCAGGATATCAGTGCTGATAGCAAGGCTTCTCACAGACAGCAGGAAAAAGGGGCAGGAACACAAACCCATCCTGTCTGGAGAGTCCGCAGGAGGCAGAGCAGGGATGATTAGCTGCTTTCTGCTCGCAGTGTACACAGACAAAAGGGTGGTGTGGAAAGGCTTCTCCAGGAGGAGTGCTGGGCAGGCCATCTGTGATGGTGGGAGGGGAGCAAGGAGTGTGAGCTGCTGTAGTAGCACTTCCCAGGGGGGCTGGGGAAGGCTTCGGAGGAACCATTCCCAGTGCCGAGGTGGATGGTGCAGTCATTAGCTGTTGGCATCTAATGGCAGCATTGATGCTCTTGTGCAGGCGCCTTGAATGCTGCCCAGCCTCGCGGTGCCTCCACACCTCTGGTGGGCTGCAGGGGTGGGAGGGATTGGAGACAGCCTGACTCCAGAGCAGGCCTTCCTTCCTGGAGGTCCATGGGGTCAGGACAGGATGGTGGCTGTGTGGAGCTCCTGTCCTTCTGACCTTGTTCACAGTGTGGGGTTGTCTCGGTGTGACTCAGGACCTTGTAGCAGTAGCCTGAGTCACATCTGCACCTAAGCCACAGACAGGTAGCAATGTGCCCTGCACGCAACTGCAGTGGACACTGCTCACAGTAACTGGCTAGTCTTCAGCAGTTAAAGATCTTAAAAATTCCTCTTTGAGCTCCTGTGAGTTCTTATTTAGTCCATTGAGGAAGAGTCACTGACTTACGAGACCATGCTGGATTTCTTAGTTGGCCAAGTGTAGCAGCCAGGGTGGATTTGACCCAAAATAGATCCTCTTGAACTAAACAAAAATGGTATAGAGACTGTGATGGAGAATGCAGCAGTTGAATTACCTGAGGGCATAGAAACAGTAAAACTTGGGCAAGAGTTCTCTCCAAGAACCCCTGGATTATTTTGGTTTATCCAATAAATCTCTTGAATCATGTCTAACTATGAAAGTGCAAAAAGATTGGTGTGAGTTGTCTTGATTTATTAAAATTTTTTTCAACCACCTTTATTTGCTGCTTCTTGTGTAAAAAGATGGCTGGTTCATGGGAGATTCAATTGTTTTAGTACACCAAATAAGCTTCATAATGTCAGTGGATAAGCCCTATCTGCCCCAGCTGTGTTCAGCAGCTGATCTCAAAGTTGCTCTCTGGAATAAACTCTGGACACTGGTGATGTGTACTTGGCCTTGCTTGAATACTCAGGATCAGCAATTTAGGGACAACCACAGAACTTCAGCTCCACCAATGCTTTGTGGTTTGAAAACTCCAGCATTTAGAGGCATGTACACTGTTTTTGGCAACTGGATGATGTCCTTGGCATCCTCCTAGTGGTTCTCCTGGATGTTCTGGATGGTGCTTTCAAGAGGGCTATCCACATAACTGTGGTGTATCCCTCTGCCTCCTGCTGCTGGGATTTCATTTCTGATTGGGGAAATGAAAAACATGAATCTTCCTCAGCTTCTACAGCTGGTAGAATTAAGATTTTTCTTAATCTGAGGATCCCCACCACACTTTTTTCTCTTCTTCCTGTCTTCCTTGTGTGTATTACTGAACACTTCTCCTGTGCCTGTGCCAGTAGCATTAGTGCTGCTCAGGGGTGTGCTCAGCTTGGCTTTCCAAGTAGGAATAAGCAGCCTCAGCTTTGGTAAGCTGAAGATCAGGGAGGTGGAGTAAAAGTGACCTGATGGTCTCCACTGGCCTATGAGGGACCCTGGGTTTTGTTCCCAGGCTGGTGAGTGACCCCAAGGTCACAATCCTAAGGACAAGCATTTTTTAGAGCCTGATATTTCTACTACCTCTGCAGGCTTGTAGCTGGGAATTGGCTCTACTAGCTGTTGCTCCTGAGGACAGAAGGAGAAACATGGCTGAGGGTGCAGGTGATGGAGCAGGGCTGGGGAGGAGAGTGGTAGCCATGACCTGACACCTGGAGAAACCTCACGGATGGTGACACAGCTGGCAGGGCCTAATGCACCAACTCTGTGACTGAATATTGAGCTTCTGTTTGGAGCAGCTTCATGCCAAGCAAACCATGCACAGAAGTTGTGTGCAAGGGTTACACATTTGGGAAAAATAAAGAATCCAAGCTTTTGTGTGTCCCAACTGCTGGTGCTTAAGTAATCAGCTGCTTTTTGGGAGGTGGCTTTGTCTGAGCTCAGACGTATCCTTGGATGTAGAGCACTGCTGAACTTGTTGGTGCTGCTTTTTCCTTGGCAGAGGTGAGTGGTGTGCTGGGAACTCAATTCCAGTCTGTCAGGGAAGAGCCATGAGGACTGTCAGACTAGTTCAGACCAGAGCTGGTTGCTTGGTGTCCCAGCCAAACACCAGGCTGTTCAGAGGCAGGTTCAGGGAAAGAGGCATTGGAAAATGCTTCCAGTCTGACCTGAGGGAGCTTTTCTTCACATGGGTCAATGCCTGAGGCATTTAGGACTCTGCCTTGTGCTTTTCTGCCCTGTTCAGCCTCCTGAGCTGCCAGCTGCTGGTGAATTATATTAGAATAACTGCAGTACAAAGCACAGTGGAGCAGGATTTGCCTGGCTTCCCAAGCGTTTCTCCATTGACAGTCTTGATAGGATCATCTTCCACTCACCATGGCAAAGCTGTGATGCAGGGCTGAGCTTGTCTCTGGGTAGCTGCCTCACCCTCGATGCTTCCAGGCGTTCTTCTACGCTTCAGTGCTCTGCAGCTCATGACAGATCCTTCCAAAGCTGATACTTTGAGGAGTGTTTTTGTGCTAACTGGTTTGGAGCCATCTTAGACTTTCTTTCCTTCACTGGTCAAGTCTTTGCCTTTTCCTTCTGGGAAGCTGAAAGCCTTCAACAACTTCTGCTCTTTACTGGAAAGGTAACTAACCTAACTGGTCCTTAGCTGAGGGTCTTGCTCCCCAGTGTTAGATTCATGTGACTGCAGAGAAATGGCAACTGCCTTGTCTGGGAAGCAAAAATTGAGTGAAAACATAAGTACTGACTCGATTTGACTGGTGATGGTCACTGCTGGGCAGCAGTACCCTGGAAACCAGCTAAAACAAGGGGAAGTAGCTATGGATTGATCACTGTGCTGCATTTTGGGGGGCTCTGTCTTTCAGCCTCTGAAACCTTTGGCTTGACTTGAAGAAGCTGTCCAGATAAATGGTGGTGGCCAGTTTTATGCTGGTAGCATTGAGATAAAATGTAATGTTCTGCCATGGCTGCTGGCTGCCAGGCTCTGCCTGTGCTTCTGTCAGTGCAGCTTTGGGTCACTGAAGGTGGGGGAACTCTCCTCTCCTCATGGAAGTGAAATGGCTTTGTGGGAATGTTTTTCCCCTGGCTGCTTGATCTAATGAGCAAAGTCCTTCCTCCCAGCCTAAAATGAAGGGAAATGGGGGCAAATATACTTTAATTCTGCTGTTTAAATTTATTTCTTTTTTTAAGTAAGAGGCCTGACTCTTTTCTCCAGTATCCAGATGTCAAGATGTGGGATTCCCCCCATGACTCTGGGTGGGGAGTGTGCCTGGACTGTGCTCAGCAATGGGATGGCTTTGTCCATCTTTTCTGAGTGCACAATGACAGTGAAGCTGAGCTGCTGCATCTTTCTGGTCCCTCCTGTGGGCTGGAGCCCTGGGAGCTGCTGCTGGGGCTGGTAAATCATAAGGGTTGATCTTCACCCAGGAGTCTCATGCTGGTTGCTCTGCTGGCTATCTTGGTATAGTCTGGAAGAGCTCAGAAATGGTAAATTCTGGAAAATGGAGCTGAAATGATGAGGCAGCAGTTCTTGGGCTGCAGGAAACACTGACAAGACTGTCTCTCAAAAGCAAAGCCTTCATGTAGCAGGCGAAACAAAAGCCTTTGTCTGCCTATTTAAGGACAAACTTCCCCCAGCGTCAGGTTTATCTGTGCTAACCCAGATTTAGTCACATCTCAGACGTGACCCAGTACATGCTCAATTATATATCAAATAAACCTGATTTTTGGCCCCAAGCTGGTAATCTAGTGACCAGGGGCAGTGCATTAGTTAATTGCAGTAGGAGAGTAACTAGAGAACATGTCACTGATGGTGGCGTGAGATTCCCTTAAAGTGATCCCCAGATTAGGGATTAGAGTACTTAATGTTTTTCTTCTATAAAGGAGATGTTGGAATTGAGTCCGTCTATGGGTGTTTGAGGCAGCTGCACTTGGATGAGCACAAGTCTGCAGGGATTCCAAGTGCAAACCATTCCTTAATTGTTTGCAAATTCCCTCTGATCTCACTAGATGGGTTGGCTTGCTTGGGATGTGCCTTTGCTTACGTACCAAGCAAAGCTACTTGGCGTGTCAGTGTGCTTCTGACTCCTCTCTAAGATGGTTTCAGCAAGGCTCCAGAAAAACACCCGGGAGAAGTCTCAGCTTCAGTGCTAACGAGGCTGCTGATGGACACGTTGTTTGGACAGTTGTGGTGCTCAGCAGCATGAAGTTTATTAATAGTAGGTGGAGAAGCTGTTGCTGTGCCATGTGCTAACAGACACGCTCAACAATTGCTGTAGGAGATCTCTACTTGGAAAAGGCTAATGCTTAGTGTTCAGCAGGGAATGAGAACTTGGGGGAGATTAACAGCCTTTGATTTACACCCAGCTGGGGCAGGCGTTGGAGCTTTGCCTGTTTATGCTGTTGGGCTTTGTTACATGGGATGAATATTTCATTACCTACAAGTTGGGAGCTTGGCTTCTTGCGTTTGGTGGTGTCAGGATGATGTCAGACCTGAGGGGTTCTGGCACCTGTGATGAACTGAGATCAGATCTGTGGTGGGAGTCCCTTGGGCTTCAGAAGAGGCTGGGAGGAGATGGCTGGAGCCAGGGGAGGGCGGTTAAACAGCTGGATCTAGGATAGTAAAGTGACCCTCCTTGTAATTTAAAATTGGTTGCAGTGCTCCAGAAAGCTGCCAGCACAAAAACTTGACTTTCTTCTCTTTTGCGAGTTCATTTAAGAAGTTAAATAAAATTGCCTTTGCTAGAGGTGTGTAAGATCAAGCCTGAAATCCCCAAACCAGTGGGAGGGTAAAGTGCATCTTGAGGGATAAAAACCTTAGCCACTGATGCAGAAATTAAACTTATCATGGAGCTGGCATGCAGGAATCCACCTGGGTGTTCTGGGAAGTCTCTTGCTTAATCTGGTAAAACATGTTTGAGACACCAAGGAACTTCTGGAACTGCAGACCAAGAGCCCTAGAGCAAAAATCTTGTGAGGTGCTTTTTTTTATTATTTCCAGAATCTTACCTTGATACGCAACAACCAGGTGTTTCCAAAGTGTTTGGGGGAGTGATATGGAGCAGCTAAAAACATGCATGCTCACTGCAGGGAATTTTGTATGGCTGTAGCTTCTCCCATTTCACCCTTTGGAGCAGCAGCTTGCAGCTGCCATGGCAGCAGTGTCTCTGCTGTGCCAAAGGAAGCCATGCCAGCAGACAGGAATTGCCCAGTTCTTCCTGCTCCAGCAGACCTGGGAACAGGCTCTCCCAGCAGCCAGAACCTGCTCTGAGCCTTGGGGTGGCCTGCCCATGGCACATCATGTCTTCTCTCTCCACTTGGCTCAACTAGGTAGAGGTCATGGGCACAGGCATTTTTTGAGCCCCTGATTAAGGACAAGCCCTGGCAGTTGACTCTCTGGGGAGGATTTGATGATCTGGTGGCAGGATTCTTACTGCCTGGCAGTGGGGCTGGAGGTGAGCAGGAAAGCACTAAGATCTGAGCCAGATTAGTACCCTTGGAAGCTGTGAGGTAAATCTTTAAGCAGCTAATGCTCCCAGCAGCACTAAACACCCTCCTCACATGAAACTTGGTGCATTTATCTAGGGAGTCCCTGAAATCTGTCTAGCTGGGGTTTATTTTACCATGAATTGGAAAGAAAAAAAACCATCTTCCTATGTGTGGACCAAGCCTTAAGACTAGAAATGTCCAGTGGCCATCCTGTGGATGGCTGCTTCAGTGTGAGCAGATGGAATCTTCTGAGGAATAATGCTTAAACATTAATTTTAAAAAACCCCAAATCTTTAAACTCGTACAGAAATGCTTCTGAGGAAAGAGCTGCAGTTGCTCTTGAAGAGCTCTTCAGCTCTCACCTGGAAAAGCTTAATGCAGCCCAGAAGAGCCTATAGCAACCACAAATTGTCATTCTCCTTCCAAATGGATCAGTGGATCAACTCTGAGCTCCTGAAACTTGCTGTGAGCTCCAGGTACCTTTGAGCTCTCACAGCAGTGGCACGCTGTGGCACTGCTCTTCCACGTGCTTAGCAGAAGGCTTGGAGAACAGGCCTGTCAGCAGGGACCAGAGCAGATAATCCGAGGCAGGAGAGCTCCCCAAGCTGTTGGGTGATGGAGAAGGGTGGTGGTGATCCTGGGCTGCTGCTGAGGCACTCACAGAACACAGCAGTGGGCAGATGATGCTGCCAGCCTGCCATATCCTGGGGAAGGAATAGCTTGGCATCCCTTCTGTTGCTTTGTAGTTAGCAGGCAAAGGTGCTGGTATCCCATCTGCCAGAGACAGTGTGATGAGCCCTGAGTGACAATCCCCTGAAATGCTGGGGCTGATGTGCTTGGACTTGCTGCTCTCTCCATCTGCTGGCTGGAAGGCACTAGGCCAGCAGAGGTTGATCATTTTCCCCGAGAGTTTTTAATAAGTACGAGGCAGCAAGATGCTGAAACAAGTTGTCCTACGGCCAGTTTTCATCTTGTTTAATAGCCTGTCAGTAAGGCTAATGGGAACCAGGGTGTTAATAAGGGAAACAAGAAAACTTGAGCATAATTCCTTCCTGGCTCAAAAAGCACATGCTGGTTAGAGGAGCAGCTCCCTGTGACGGGACTGTGCAATGCTAACTCAGAAATGGTTTGTAGCTCCTTGAACATTTGTAGAACACTTGAACATACACAAACCTGCGAGGCCAGGTTTTTTCCTTCCAGTTGGTTACTGGGATGTGTCTGGGCTGCTCTCTGTCCACAATAGGCATGGCAGGCAGATGCTCCCTCGTGTTTGCCTTATCTGAAGCTGCAGAAGAACTCAGGGACACAAATCGATGGCACCCAGGTGTTGTGTAGTGGGAATAAACCCCACAGTCGTTAGACCAAGTGCTGGGGCTGCAGTGCTGCAGATAAGGGCTGGTACACAAAATGCTGCTGCCAGCCACTGAGTGGAGCAGCTCAGGGCTCTGCTGCTCTTACTGCTTTTCTCACCTTGGCTCCCTTCAACCTTTTAATGTGCAAGAATGACCCAAGTAGCTGAAATTTGCTTTTTCTCTCAAGACAGCCACACTGAAACTGGAGTAGGAGGTCTGCAGGCTCCAAGGACTGATCAAACCTGAATGCAGTGTGATCACATGTAGTTATTAAGCTACAAAGGCCAATGAAATAAATGAGCTCTTGGTTTCCACATCTCTCAGTTTGAAGACTTCGTCTTGGGTGGTTCAAAGTCACCTTAAGTAACAAAGGCTGCGGAGTGGGATGAAAGCTGCTGTTAAGTGTAGGAACATGCAGAAATCCTAATTGGTGTCTGGAGTGCCTGAGTAGCCTCTGAGACACAGTTGGGCTACAAGCAATAAACAGTTCTCTGCAGACACTGCTCCTTGAGGCAGTGGGAGCAATTTGAAATGTAATGGCAGAACCATCCCCTGTGCCCTCAGCTGCTGTCCTGTGATGTGAACTGGCCCTGCCAGCTTAGAAAACGGGAACTAGCAGGTGATTATTCATACTGAAACAGGCAAAGGAGAAGGCAGTGAGGAACTTGTGTCTGCCCACAGCCTGCTTTTTTTTGGTCTTGTCTGGGATGAGAGGAAGGGTTTGACCTAAAGCCCAAAACCCCCCTGGCCACGCTGAGTTAAAACATGAGCAGAGGACAGCGGAAGGGGTCAGCAAGCAGAGAAGCAGTTATGGGGTGACTTCCACTTTGGAAGTGTGACATGGGGGCGAAGGCAAGGCAACAGGGAAAAGAACCCAAACCAATCTGGTAACATTTTAGATTTAGGTCTGGTTTAACACACGCCTACTTCACCAAAGTAGGACAGTGCTTAAGAAAAGCATCTTTCCCAGTGCTGCCATGGAGTTGTAGGACAGCTCGCCCTGGTGCTTGGGGAGAAGCTGTTCTTGCTGAGGTTATGTGACATCGAGTCGTGACTCTCACCAGGCTGCTGGGTAATGGTGACAATTTCATGTGCTTGAGGGCAGCCATTGCTTGAAGCTAGGGCAAGCTGGGGACAGAAAAAAAACAGGCAGTCTGTGAGTCGTGACCTTCCAAAATGACAGCACTTGGGCTGCTGAAGGTGGTCTTGTGACAGAATCACTAAGGTTGGAAAAGACCTTCAAGGTTACAGAGTCCAACCTTTAACCAGTCACCACCTTGTCAACCAGACCAGAGCACTTAGTGCCATTTCCAGTCATGTCTTGGATACTTCCAGGGGTGTGAACTTCACCAACTCCCTGGACTGCCCCTTCTGATGCATGGCAACCCTTTCTGGGAGGAAAATTCTTCCTAATGTCCAGCCTGAACCTCCCCTGGCACAGCCTGAGGCCCTCTTGTCCCTGGGTCGTGGGGTCCCAGCATGAGACAGCAGCTGGAGATGGGGGGAAGGTGACATGTCTGCAGGTGTTGTGACCTTTTTCAGCTGCTTGAGCCTGGGAGGGGTTGTGTGCTGGTTGCTCCCCTTGCCAATGGCTGCAAACCAAGAAGGAATTTTAGTGGTTGGACTTGGTCAGAACATTGTTTCAAAAGCACATTTGTCTTTCAAAAAATGAAACAGAGAAGGGGACCTTCAGGCCAGAGCTCAGACTAAGGAGCTGCATGTGAAGGAAAACAAGGCATTTGCTAGGGTTTGTGTGGAGAGATAATAATTACATGGTGCAGGAGCTGTAGATAGAACAGGAAACAGGAGTGCTGAAGGGGAGATGGCTGTTGTGTATCCTGGTGGGAGAGGAGCTCTGGTGATCTTGAAAAGCTGTTCTCAGCGTACAGTTTGAAGTTCTCAGGGTTGTCTCTGTCTCACCAGGAAAGCTTTGCTCATTTCTAGCTGTCTGATGTCTTGAAGAATTCAGATTCTCTATTAGGCAATAAGAGGAGCAAGTGTTGACGTTTATAACACGGGTTAAACTGTCAGATGTTGATGGTATTCCCCAGGGAAGGATCTCTGGGTCCTCTCAGCTTGCCAGTGCTGTCTGCTTTAAGATAAGACATCAAAGCCAGGCAGAAGCTGTAAATGGGTGGGCACTTAATTATCAAACTAAGTGAAAAGTGTGCAAGGATAAACAGGTAGAAGTAAGTCCTGTGATGGATCTTCACTGCAGTCACTGAACAGACCTCAAAAACAGTCATTTCCTGATATATACTCAGCCTTACACCTGCAAGGTGAGAAATGGAGGATGGGAGTCCTGGGATAAGCCCCTAACCAACCTAACTTGCTGTTCTCTGGGACTAAACCTTCCCCATGGGTCTCATCAAAGCCTGTTAATCAGGATGCTTCCAGAAAGAAGGTGCTGTAGAACCAGCCCTTGGGCTTTTGGAATTTACATACCTTGACATTAGGGGCAGGTGAAGTTTTGCTTGGCTTCTCCTCACGAGGCTGAGCATTGCCTGGCTGCAGTGTGATCCTCAGGCATGCCTGGAGCCTGCCAGCTTTGGGGCAGGGTGCTGAGCCAGGCCTCCAGCAGTAGTGGAGAAATCAGAAAAACCTTCTCAGAGATGGTGCTGCCTCTGCAGTGCTTTGTTGCAAATCAGAGGGCTTGGATTTGTACAGACAGACCTCTGGTCTCCCAAGCAGCATAAACCCTAAACTTCAGTAATTTTTGTCCAGTGGGAACTCAAGGAGTTTCCCCGTGGCTTAAGGGCACTTGAGTCCTGGTGGTGCAGACACTGTGCCATCAGAGAAGTGGTGAGGCTGGAACTGGCAGTGTCCTCCAGCTTGGTGATGGAACATGCCTCCCAGCCAGGGCCTGGCAGCGTGGACTGCTCCATGCCAAGCTCCCTGCTCTCCCTGCCTAGGTGTCCTTGAGCAGTCTGCTCCTGGCAAGTGTGTTCTTTTTTTTTTTTTTTTTTTTTTTTTTTTTTTTTTTTTTTTTTTCCAGAATAGCTAAAAGACTTTCCTCTATCAAGTTTCCACCATGTGGATCAGCTCCTTGTCCTTGGCTGTTTATGTCACATCCAGGACTTGACACCATTTCAGGCTCATGCATCTCCTGCCCCTCTCCCCAGTCTCCATGGGCACAAGAATGAGATAATGCTGGACAGTTACTGAGATTTGCAGAGCAAATTCTGCTGTTCTCTGCTGGCAGCCAGGGAGGTAAAACTCCCAACTCAGCTTCCCAAAGGGCAGGTAGACTCCAGCCAGGGGCTGATGGCTTTGTGCTCCTGCCAAACCCGCCAAATTAAGATTTTCCTTTGGCTATTTGAAGTCTCTGACTCCATACAGCACTGCTGGAAATGGCATCAGGGTGCCTGATTTGGGTACTGCTCTACTTTGGAGAGGTGAGAGCCCTTCAAGGTCTGAGTTAAAAAGGGGGAAGGTTCTGCCTTTCCATCATATGACTGCTGCAGTGTGATCCAGGCCTGATGCAGGATATTGCCTTTTTTGATGTTATAGCAGAGGCATTCAGTGCAATACCACAAACTCAGTATATCAGAACCTGCTGTTTAGCCTGTGGCTTGATTGAACTCACTTTGTTTTGGTATCCTACAGTGTAAGAAAAAAAAAAATATCAGCATTTGTTTGGGCAGCACAGGCTACAGAGAAGGCACAGTCCCATGCATGTGACAGGCTGGTGCAGAGGTGTTGGAGTGGCTTCTGCTGGAGATGGGCACTGGTGCAGTGCTGTGGGAAGAACAGTGTCAGCGGCTGCAGAGTCTGGAGTGTGGAGGGGGCTGTGGCAGGAAATGCCAGCACAGATGAGAGGGCAGCAGGGGCACACTGAGGGCAGGGCTGTCCTCAAAGGCAGCTGAACCTGGGGTACATCTCTTCTGCCTTTTTCTGACTCTGATGAGGCAGCTCAGTGTACCCTGCTGTCTGATACCTTGTGTCCTGGGCATCTTGCATTTCCTTCCTGCTGGGAATGCAAGAGCCAGATGGTTTTCTGTTCTTCCTCCCTCAGCTCAATTGTGAGCTGAAATGTGTGGGACTGCAGCCTCATCCCTCTCGTGGTGCTGAGGGCTGTGGTCCTTGTCCCCACCCATGTCACATCTCTGCAGTGTCTCTGCAGTGCTCCTTCCTGGGAGCCTGGGTCCTGCTAGAAAGCAGTGACATGGTTAACAAGGCTCCCTTCCTGCTTTTACAAGTTCCCTGTGAGCTCCCTGGGGGAGTCTGCTGTCTCCACAGGTGTACCTTCCATCTGTCAGCCAGTTTGTTGAAAGGATTTTGACAGGCAACTTTCCTCCATAATCCTTAATAGCTTCGAATTTAAAATGTTTATGGCAAAGCTAATCCCACGAAACTCCCTGTAGTTTTAATAAATCTGTCCTCCAGCAAGACTCTGCTGGTGAGAGGAGGTAAATCTACTTCTTCCTGCACTGATAAGTATCTGCAGACGTGGCTGTGGGGCACCTGCTTGTTCCTCACTTCAAAACTGGTGTCTCTTCTCAGGGAGCACCTTGCTGAAAGCAAAATTTCATGTGGTGAGCAATCTCCACAACCCCTGTCAAGATAGAAAACTCTTGAAATCAGTGAGTCTCTTGTATGGCTGTTGGTGTTGGACACTCCATTTACAGCTGGAAGATAATAACTCAGGCTGGGATTTTTGGATGATTCTAGTTTCAAATCCCTCACTCAAAACAGGGCAGCTTAGGTGGGACAAGCCCCCAGGTAACCTGATGGAGTCCTTGGTATCTCTGAGGACAGACAACCCATAAGCTCTGGGACAGGGGGACACCTTGGTTGTGCTCCCAAAGACATCTTTAACTCCCAGAATCATTACTGTGTGTTTGTGCAGGTGTCACTGAGAGGGAGGAATGAAGGGAGACATTCTGTAAAACTGCAGAGTGGAGGCCTCAGCGCCCCAGGCAGGCTGGAGGCAGCGTGCAAGAGTCTCACCACGGGTATTTGGGCACGTGGTGGTTGTGCCCTGCCTGGCCCTGCTGCAGGAAGCAGGATATCACAGGGATCCAGGGCCCTGTGGTTAAACAGTCACCGTTGTCCTGGCTAGCAGAGTGGTGTGAGGGTGGGCCTGGCACAGGAGCTGCCAGGCAGCGCTGCCCTGCTTCCCTTGGGTGGGAGCACTGGGAGCTGCCCTGGCATCCTGCTCTGTGCTCTTTGTCCTGTGCTGCTGGTGGCTGCTGATAGTGCCAGGAGATCCTGCCCTCGTTAATGTGACACCCATTGCCCTGCTCCCGTGGCTCTGACCCTGGAGCAGAAGCAGCTGTGCTGGTTTGCACGGGAAGGCCCTCTTCCATGTGGAAAAGGGGTGTCTGCTGTTCCTCTGCCAGCCTCTAGAGCATCCTGTGGAGCAGCACATCCACACAGCAGCAGGCTGGGCGTGGAGGGTCTGCTTGCTGCCTCTGCCTTGAGGGAAGGGGCTAGAGGGGGTCTGGTCAGGGACTCTGCTTGCTGTGGGGGGAACAGGCTTAGCTGTAGCCTGGTTTGGGGAGGAGATGCTAGCCAGAGCACTGAAGAACTGCAGGAGGAGTGGATGTGCTGGAATATGCAGGTCAATATGGTGTGAGCAACTGTGACTCATTCCAGGCCATTTAAATGAGGTCCTGGGCTGGGCCTTTGGCCTCCTGATCCCCTCTATAAATGTGGTTATCTGGGCCCAGAGCAAACCTTGTCCTCACAGATCCTTTTGAAAGTGACTCAGTGTTTGCAGAAGCCTTTCACATCCAAACCATTACCTAATCCTTTACTGCCGTGAGGTGGCTCACAGGTTCCTGCTCTGCTGGCCTCATTCCCAGGTGGCAGTGCCCAGGGTGTGGATGTGGGGTGAGGGCATGTCCTGGGGGAAAGGGGACAGTGGCCGTGCCAGGCTTGAAGTGCCCCTTGGCAGCTGTGAGCACCCCGGGGGAGCAGCCGTGTGCAGCTGCCTCGTGGTGTCCTGGCTGCTCCAAGGGCTTCTCCTGCCCCTGGGGGTGGGAGGCTGGGGCAGTCTTGGCCAAAGGTGCTGCCAAAGTGGCTCCAGCCAGCGGTGGTGCTGTGGGAGGTGGAATGGGATCATTGTGATACCAGGTGATGTTTCCCAAGTTACTGAGGGAGCTCTGTGCTTGTCCTCTCTGTAATCCCTGTGTGTTCTTTGTGGTGCATGTTAACCTCAGGAAGATCCAGTGTGGGGGATTCCCCCTCACCATGTCAGCTTATCAGCACCTCACCTTATCTGTGCAGGTGCCTGAGGAAGTTGTAATTGTACCATCTCAGAGATTCTTTGGGTGTCTCTGAAGTGTGCCCCATGCTTGTGGGAAGCAGAAAAGATTAACACCCTGTAGCTGTGGCAGTGTTTATCCATGCAGGCAGTGCATAACCCCGGGCCATATCCTCCCTCTTCCTTTGACTGTCCCCCTCCCCTGCATCACCAAGCCCAACTCTCATCCTGCAGGTGAAAGGCATCCCTTTCCTAGAAGATTTTTCTCATTCTAGAAGATGCTGATATCTCAAATAAAACCCATCCCCTGCTCCTTTGCTGTGAGTCTGAACCACGGCATGATTTCCCAGCTGGCTCCTGCTGGGATGGAGCAGAGACAGGAGACAGAGCAGGACTGTGCACGCCGACTGCCTCCTCCTGCCTCTCTGGAGACGCACAGGAGCACCCCAAGGTGTGGCGGGCCTGTCAGGCAGCGGGGGCTTAACCCCGTGTCCCTTTTCTCTCCCCCTGTGTCCCCGCAGGTGACGGAGCTCAACGAGCCCCTGTCCAACGAAGAGAGGAACCTGTTGTCCGTGGCCTACAAGAACGTGGTGGGGGCGCGGCGCTCGTCCTGGCGAGTCATCAGCAGCATCGAGCAGAAGACCTCTGCCGACGGCAACGAGAAGAAGATCGAGATGGTCCGTGCCTACCGCGAGAAGATCGAGAAGGAGCTGGAGGCGGTGTGCCAGGATGTGCTGAGCCTGCTGGACAACTACCTGATCAAGAACTGCAGCGAGACGCAGTACGAGAGCAAAGTCTTCTACCTGAAGATGAAAGGGGACTATTACCGCTACCTGGCCGAGGTGGCCACCGGGGAGAAGAGGGCGACCGTGGTGGAGTCCTCGGAGAAGGCCTATAGCGAAGCCCACGAGATCAGCAAGGAGCACATGCAGCCCACCCACCCCATCCGGCTCGGGCTGGCGCTTAACTACTCGGTTTTCTACTACGAGATCCAGAACGCGCCCGAGCAGGCCTGCCACCTGGCCAAGACGGCCTTCGACGACGCCATTGCCGAGCTGGACACCCTCAACGAGGACTCCTACAAGGACTCAACGCTCATCATGCAGCTCCTCCGCGACAACCTAACGCTCTGGACGAGCGATCAGCAAGACGACGACGGCGGAGAAGGCAACAACTAGACCCCCCCGATGGACTGGCAGCCGCACGCTGATGCTAACTACTGCAGTCTTTATTTTTTTCCCACGAGTGGGGGGGGGTCCGGGGTGGGGGAGGGAAAGGGAGGGGACACCTTCCCAGGGAGGCCCCCCACAACCTGTCTTTGATTGCCTCGTTGACATTTTTGCCAAAACACCACTAGTGGAAGTCAGGCTGGCTGTGCTGGTATGGAATAGCAGCCTCACTGGCATATGGACTGTTCTGTAGATTATTAATACAAGTGGAGCTGTCTTTAATTTAACTTTATTGCTAGAAATAAAAAAGGGTTTTAAGACGAATTTGCGTGGATGGAATGGCCCTCGTTTTTAAGGAAAGCAACGCAAAAACATTTCAAAAAAGAAAAAAAAAAAAACCAAAATAAAAGAAGGGAGTTCTGTGGTTCCAGTAAGGCTTCGAGCGTTTGTTTCCGCAGCCCAGGTGCCGTGTGCCCGCACCACGTCGCGGGGCCTCTCTCTGCAGCGCTCTGCCTGCAAATCCCCAAATTGAGAAGGAATTAAAAATAAAACCAACAAAACTAAAGAATTTGGGGCTCGCAAAGCCCTGGGATTTAGGCCATCCAATCTTTTTTTTTTTTCTTTTTTTTTTTCCTCCTTTTTTTTTTTTTTTTTTTCTTTTTTTTTTTTCCTCCTTTTTTTTTTTTTTTTTTTTTTTTTCTTGGTTGAGATATTTATTAGGGTAGCTTACAGTATTAACAGTAAATTGCAGTTTACAGTATTTCTACATTACAGCCATATGACATCAAGCCTTTGATTGTCTGTTTTTCTTTCTTTTTGCTAGTTCTTTTGGCTTGCCTTCCTGAGCAGTCCTGGCCTGTGGACTGGCTTTAGCTATTCTGTGTCGCCCAAGGCAAGAAGACCGCCCGCCCGAGGAACATCAAAGCTGCTCTAGTTTTTTGGTCAACAGCTTAACAGGTGCTTGGCTAGCGGCTGTTTCAACTATTTTAAGTCCACAGCAAAAGGTTTAAGAACTTAATTAGACAAAGGGGGAAGTGTTTAAACTTAAAAATGCCACTTAAATAAAAAACAATAAAAAAAAATTAAAAAAAAAAGAGCATTCAGGTCTGTATGTCATGTACTGTGTTTGGTATTTCAAAAGACCATCCTGATTTAAGGTGCCACAGCTGCTTCCTCAGGGATTGCACTGCCATTTCACTCTGCCTGACTTTCTCCCACTGTACCATGAGGTTTGTCAGCAGATCTCCGGCACCCAGGGCTCCCTTGTTTGTCACCAGGGAAGCCGGGTGTGTTTTCCTTTCTCCTGGGGAAGCTTGTGGTGTAATGAGTGAACTTCAGGAGCTTAGACACTAATTTGGTAGAGAAATTCCTCAAGGGAAGAGCTACAATCATAGACATTTCTATCCACCATCAGGAGCCCAGGAACTTAGTTCTCTTCTTAGCAAAATCTTTTCCGAGTCTGTCTGATCCGGCCGGGGGTGGGAGTCGGGGCATCTGAGTTGCTTAGCAGGTAATACTTACCCCATTTTGAGTAAATTTAGCTTTAATTTTGATTTTTTTTTTCCATGGTTGTTGGAGGTTCACTGCTGTTCTCTGGCTGGCGGAGTGCTGTGCCCTGCAGCGCTTCCCGCGGCGCTGGTGCTTTCATTCCTTCCTGCGACTCTGATTTTGGAAGCGGGCTTTCCCCGTGTGGGAGGCACACACGGCACCGCCGCTCCCCTCGGGGGGACGGGCACGGCTCCAGCCCCTCCCGCCGGCCCCGAGCCGCTGCCCGGGAGCGCCGCAGCCCCGGCAGGGCTCGGTTTTTGGGGCTCCCCCTGCTCCGAGGCTCCCGCCGGGAATTGGGGGCGCGGATCCCGCGGCGAGGGGTGTGCGGTGCCGCTGTGTGCCGGGGCCGGGAGATGCTTTAGGCTGCTGACCTCCCTCTCATTAACCCCCGTGTCCCGTGAGTAGCGCTGTCCCAGCCGTATCATTTGGAAGTGATTTACTGGAATTACAAAACTTATCTTCTCTCTTTTTTTTTTTCTTTCTTTTTTTTTTTTTTTTTTCCTCCAAATAATTACTACTCTTTTTGGCTTTTTGCTCTGGCTGCTTTAGGAAACTTACGCAGGAGAGATGGCACAAGAGGGCTAAAAACGGAGTGGGGGTCAGGGACTTGATTTTTAAGCAGCTTGAATGGTTTCTTTCATTTTTTAAGAGATGCACTTGCCTATGATACTGTCTCTCCAGTGAAATGATTACTGCTCCATTACTCTATTGATACAATATTGTGCATGCTAGTGTCGTATTTCTATACAGTAGCTTGAAATTTATTAACTTATACTGTAGATGTTATGTATTCCTATGACAAAATAGTCTTCAAAATTTTTTTAAAGTTTTTTAATTTATTTTTCTTTCCTTTATTTTTTTTCGGGGGTAAAGTTTGCTCTACCAAATAGTGATCGTAACAAACTGATCTGTTATGGATGTTGCTATAGTGACATGCAATTATATATGATTTTGTTTTTAAAAAGGAAAAAAAAAAAGCAAAAGAAAACACCAGTGTTAGCTTAATCTTAATGTCTGGTGTTCGTCATGGTGAAATTATAACTATTACAGTGTAGGAGAACAATGACTGTGTTCTTTGAATGAGCCTTTGTTTGTGCTTTTTGTCATGTTATGCAGTGAACTATTTTTAAGGTCTAATCAGTGATTATTTTTCCAACTCCGTGTTTCTGTAAGGAATTATTTCACACACGGACCATTCTTAGCAGTTTTTCCTCAGTGATGGAATATCATGAATGTGAGTCATTATGTAGCCGTCGTACATTGAGCAAATAAACTTACAGATCTGACGTCAGCGCTGCTTAATTGTTATCGCCTGTCTCGACTTTCTGGGGGGGGCTCCGTGGGACGGGGTGGGGGGCTCTGGGTGTGCTCCTGGGGATCCCTGCCGAGGATCCGCATCCCCGCGCCTTGAGGCTCCTCCCCGGGCAGAGGCGAGAGCCCCGCGGGGCTGTGGGGAGGCTCCCGCGGGCTCCGGAGTGGCTGGGTGGGTCCTTCCCCTCCTCCGTCCTTCCCCACCTCCCTCCCTCCCTTGCCCGTGGCTTTCCGCTGCAGCCACACGCGCCTGACTCACGCTGTAAAAATACTGCCCTCCCCGGGAAACTAAAACCAGAAAACGCGCCCTGACTCTGGCGCTGCCAGCGAGCGGGGGCTGCAGCACCCACAGCCCCGGAGAGCGGCCGGGAGCAGCCCCCGGGAGGCCGGGAGGGGCCGGGGGCTCAGCCAGCACCCCCAGGCTGAGAGGGACACCCCGGCCCCCACCCCGGGCCACAGCTCCACCCCCGGCCCGGCTTTTAGGGAAGCGAAAGTCACCGCGGCGAGAGGGGAAGGGGCTGGGGATGCTCCTGGGGGGCTTCTTCCCCTGGGGTCACCCTCGGGCTGGAAAAGCCTCACGGGAGCCCCCCAAGCACAGGCGTGACCCCGGCAGCAGGAATCGGTCGGCGGTGTCTGCCGGGACCTGCCCGACTCATCACACCCGGGAGCGCGGGGCAGGGGGGCGGGGGGCACGTGGAGCTCCCCCAGCTCCGGGAGGGCCTCGCAGCTGCAGGATTCCTCCCAGGTCACCGTCTGCAGCGGGATGACTCAGGGGGGATTAGTGGGATTTGACGGAGCAGGGAACATCGGGGGACATGGAAGCCGTGGGCCTGACCTCGGCCATGTAGGGCCAGCCCTGCCCTGAGAGCCGGGGACACGGAGGGCACAGGGGGCACGGAGGGCACAGGGGACACGGGGCCAGCCCGGGCCACCAAATGGCACTGGGACCTCAACCCTGCCCCTCCTCAGCCCCCCAGGGAGGCTGCAGCCCCTGAGCTGAACCCCCAAGCCAGCCCCTCAGGCAATGGGGAAGGAACGGGGAGCACTGAGGCAGGGCTGGGGCTCAAGGGGCTGCACTGCTGGGGTGGGTTCTTGCTCGTGAAGCCCCTATTTTCCCCTGACCCCAAGGGAGTGTTTGTGTACTTGTTTTTCAGGGGTGCAGCATCCCAGGATGGTGACACTGGGGTGTGCAAACCCCAAATATTCTGACAGGGCGTGTGGAGACTCCGAGTGTGGGAGAGCAGGGCTGAGGAGACCACTGTGCTCATACCTGGGATTGGAGACACCTGGGATGTAGGAGACCCAGATTGTGGAAAACTGGGCTGCTGAGCCAGGGCTGTTGGAGAGCTGGCAGGAGAACACCAGAGATGTTGGAGATCTGGGATGTAAAGCCCCCAGAACGCTGGAGGTGCAGAGCTGAGATGCAGGAGACCCAGGCCTGGGATATCCAGGGTGGGGAGACTCGGGCTGTGAAGGTCTGGGACACTGAGCCCAGGCTGTGAAGAGCTGGGATGAGAATGCCTGGGCTGTGGAGCCCTGGGTGACAGACCCCAAGTGCTGGGCAGGGCTCGGGGACCCTCCTGCTGGCCTCTCTGGCCCCGTCCCGGTGCTCTGGTCCCGCTGCAGCTCCCAGCAGGAACGGCACGGCCGCGGGGCAGACACGGCACAAGGACAGCTTTCTTTCACCAGCTTTTATTCCAGCTGATCCTGTCGGTTCATTCACATTTATTCAAGGCACTCAGTGGCAGGGCGAGTACAAAATCAACAGTAAAAAGGGGGTGGGCGTGAGGGGGCAGCTGGGGGCGGGGGGGGGCGGGCAGTGGAGGCTTCTCCTCTTCCTCCTCCTCAGTCTCCTCCTCGGTACCGCCTACTTCTTGGCCGGCTCCTTGGCTTGGCTCTCCACGGTGACGGGGATGGTGATTTCGGCGGACTGGATGGCGGGTTTGGGCAGCGGGGCCTCCACCGTCAGCATTCCATCGGGAGACAGCGAGGACCGCACGGCCGTGGCTTCGACGCCAGGGGGAAGGCTGCGAGGGGAGGGGAGGTAAAGGCTGCAGCGCCAACCCAGGGGATGCAATGCTCAGCCCCAAATTGCTGCCCCTCCCACTCCCAGCTTGGCTGAGCAGCATTCCCGGTGTGGCCAGTGGGCTTTGGAGGCGTGGGTGGGTGGGAAAACGTCCCCAAAGACATCAGGGGGCTGTGCCAGGTGCCTCCCCTCCTCCCTGGTACTTACGTGTATTTTCGGGTGAAGCACCTGGAGATGAAGCCGTGTTCATCCTGCTTCTCCTCGTGTTTGCCTGGAAGGAAACAAAACCACGATGGTTGGAAAGGACAGGCCGGGTGGGAACCTTCCTGCTCCACCCCAACACTTGTGAGGGGCCGATTCTGCTCATCCTGGGGGTTTTGCCATAAAATCAGCCTGGGGCAACTTGGGGGCCTTGGAGTTGGGGTCTGCAGGGCCACTCCGGGTGCATCCCACAAATTTCAGCTGAGGGAAGTGCAGTGCCAGGAGCTGGGGGTGGCCAAAGGGCCCAGCAGTGGCCATCTGGCCCCACAGCTCGGCAGGGCTGGAGACTGAGCACCCCCTCCCACCCTGGGGAATTGCCCCCATTCCTTGCAGCCCCCCTCTGGCAGCAGGAAGCACATCCTGGCCTCGTGCCCCAGATCTGGGCTTTGTCACAGCATCCAGGGCACTCTGGGGGAGCGCAGGGGCTCCTGACACCCCTCGTCACCCCCGGGCCCCCCCTGTGGCTCCAGCCAGGGGGTCCCTCCCTGTGTCCTTCCAGAACAGCAGCAAGGGGTGGGGCTGGGGGGGTCCCTGCTCCTGAGGGCACCCTGAGACTGAGCTGAGTGCCGGGCCTTCCTCTGTGCCTTGATTTTCCCTTTCCCTCTTTCCTCTCCTCCATCTCCTTCTGCTTTTCCCTCCCTCACTTCCCACCCCTTATTCCACCCTTTTTCCCGCAGCGAGCTCCGGAGGGGGGGGGGGGGGGGGGGC
>VZUI01055095.1:0-36762 GCA_013401135.1 Cettia cetti | reverse complement strand
CCATCTTTCCTATGGGACCCTTCAAGCCCTGCACAGCTGCAGTGAGGCCTCCCCATGGCCTTCTCTTTCCAGGCTGAGCAATGTAAATCATTCCCACAGCTCTCAGTTGAGTCACTGGCATTTCCAGAGTGGGATTCAGGCCCAATCCTACTGCCTGATGAGCATCTGTGGAAGATCCTGAGCATCTTCGTGCCTAGAACCACAAAATAGCTTAGGCCCTCCTGGAACTGGGTTTTCAGGGGAGGTTTCCATACCTCTGTGAGATTTGTTCATCCCTCAGCACGTCTGACTTGATATAGAATGATGCATTTGGGTTGCTTCCTTCCTCCATGTGCCAAGGAACAGCCATGCACATGCATGGAGGATATTGTGTACAGGAAAATTTATTACTTTGGTCTCTATAAAAATATCTGGAGTAATTCTGGGCAATTACATAGAAGGAATAAGAACTTCCATTAGGTCAATGGGAACCCTTACAGTCAGTGGATTCTCTGTAGAGCTCATTGCTATCTGTGCCCAGCTCATTTAGTCTCTGATTTTCTCATTGTTTTCTGGTTTCTGTCACATGAGGAATAACAGGGAAGAGTTCCAACCCAGGAAAGCATTTAACTAACTGTGGTTGGTAGGACTTGCAGGGTCTAGCTGGCTGCTGATCCTCACGGTGGCTTTGCTCCCCAAGTCTGTGTAATTGAGCTTCTTTCTGGCTGTTAGAAAAGCAATATTCTTTAATTAAAATGCAGTTAACTCCAGCCTCATTAGCCTGGATCGTATTTCACTGTTCCCGGGAACAGAGGCAGAGGTGGGACTTGTACTTGTTTCATTACAAATGCAAAATGCCACCGGGTGGTCGCTCTCGGGTACAGACAGTGCCTTATGCTCCAGCTCCAGCTTTTGTCCTTGTGGAATGCGAAACCATCCCCCTGATCCATCCTAATGACTCCATCAGCCACCCTGCCACCCCAGACAGGGCTGGCTACAAGGGACAGGGTCCCTCTGACTCCTGTTTGCCCTGGCAGTGCTGATCCCTCCTGGTGATCCTTCTCTTCTTCCCGCAGCGTTGAAGGGATGCAGAGCTGGTCTCAGTGAACCAGAAGGTTTGAGGGTTCCGGTGTCATTTCATTGTGTTGATAAAAATCAACAAACCATGGAGCTCTTGTCTCTCAATTATTCAACTCTGGTTGCTTTCGGGAAATGGTGAAGGATGTGGAGCTGCTGGAGCCAGTCCAGGGGAGGGCATGAAGATGTTCCAAGGGTTGGAGCAGCTCTGCTCTGGAGACAAGCTGAGAGAGCCGGGACTGTTCGCCTTGGAGAAGACCTCTCCAAGACTGGGGAGACCTCTGAGCTCCTTCCAATGCCTGAAGATGCTCGAGGAGGCCTGGAAAGGGGCTTTGGACAAGGGTCTGGAGTGACAGAACAAGGGGGAATGGGTTCAACCTGACAGAGGGCAGGTTTAGATGGATTCTGGGAAGAAATTCTTCTCTGTGAGGGACATTGAGGCCCTGGTACAGGCTGCCCAGAGAAGCTGTGGCTGCCCCATCCCTGGAGGTGTCCCAGGCCACTTGGACACGGCTTGGAGCAAACTGGGATAGTGGAAGGCAGGGGGGATGGAATGAGATGGCCATTAAATTCCTTTCTAACCCAAACCATTCCAGGATTCTATGACTGGGCTGCTGAACCCAGCCAAAAGAAGAGCTACATTGCCTAGGTTAAGTGAAAAAGGGGATTAAAACCACCTGTGTTTGCACTTTAAATCCCTTCAAACATCAATTAAGATTGTTCTGATAAAGACCGAGGCGGCGCTCAAACAGCTGCTGAACAGTTCCCCGGGTGTATCTCTGGGTAAGAACACAAAGGAGCCTTTGTTCTTCAGTCGTGGCTGAAATTGAAATCTCAGTGAGTGCTGCTCAGAGGGTGACATGTGCTGGCACCGGGGCCGCAGTGTGGGGCTGTTTTCAAAAATATGGGAGATGTAGAGGAAAGGTTCCTGAATACAGCAACTACACCCAGAACTGAGGCATCTGCCCAGGGATTTCATATTCACCAACTGGGAGGGAAATCTAATCAGGGCTTGATAATTTTCATGAAGTCGAACACCTGGGATTCACTTCAGACTCGCATTTTCCTGGAATAATTCAACACAAACACTGTATATTTATGTACAGGCACTTGACTTTTCTGTTGTTTGATGAGACTACAATTTGTCTTCCTCTTGTGGTTCTGCAATCCTTCCTCTCCTGTGGTTTGCAGTTGAATTACCAACCTCTACCCCAGGAATATTCATCTGTTATGTTTTGGATATTGTTGTTCTTCAAAGGAAAGCAAACAATGCTAGTTTAAGCCAGCAGATTTTATTGGAACCAAGTCCTGCCCCAAGCCAGAATCCAATCTCATCTCCATTGTTGTGTATCTCTATTATTTCTCTCCTTGTCATTGCTTTTCCATTTCTTATTACGATACAGCTCTCAATCTTGAGCAACATCAGAGCTACACAGAGTCACATACTGCTGCTTTCTATTCATATCTGCTTGTTACCTAATCCCAATCAGCTCTCTACTGAACATCTGCTTTTACCTGGGCTGACAGGTGTACTTTTTAGCTGTAAATATTGCAAATCAGGGATGCAGAATTTTCCTTACTCTGTGCATCTGATCAAGGTCCTATTCTAGTATGTCCCTGAACATCTGAATTCTCCCCTTCTCCCGACAACCTCCAGTGCTGCTTTTGCCTAAGATGAACCAGACAGTGCTGTTTGGAGTCACTCCCTGGCTGCTTTTCCACCTCATCCAGTGGCAGGGGTAGGATGGCTGGTTGGGTTGTGCAGACAACCCTCTGCACCTTCCTCTGCTGGTGTTCAGCCTGGATCATGGCAGGCTGGATGCCACATGGGATCCATCCTTTGCCATGCCATGTGATCCTCCGTGCAGCAGGGATAAAAAGCCTAGCATTAGAGAACCCCAGGTGCTGCAGCAGTGATATTTTTGGGACAAACACAGAGCTGTGCATGCCCAGCTTGATGTCTGCACTGGTGCTGGCACCAGGCCTGACCTGCTGAGCCCAGTGCCACAACCAGTGCTCACCCTGGCTGGGACACTGAGTCAAGGAGCTTTGCAGGGGTCTTTTAGCTTGGAAATCTCTCTTAAGTTCACGGAGTGCAAACATGCCACCAACACTGCCAAGCTCACCAATAAACCATGTCCCCGGGTGCCACACCCACACTTATTTTAAATCCCTCCATACATGGTGACTCCAGTGCCCTAGGCAGCCTGTGCCAGTGCTGGATAACCCTTTTGATGAAGAATTTTTCCTAATATCCAATATAAGCCTCCACTGGTGCAGCTTGAGGCTGTTTTCTCTTGTCCTGTTGGTTGGGAGAAGACCATGTGCAGGCACACAGACAGGGGCAGATGGGCATGTGGCATTAGACTCCTCAAGCAGAAACCCTTTTTTTGGACAGCAGGTAAAAACTGAAGCAGTGAGATGTATCTTAACCAGGGAGAAATTTGGAGGTGGGGGGAGAAAGATGCTTTGGAAAGGGATAAAACTTGCTGCCAGGCTTTCCTCTGTGAGCAAGTCCAATTTCTTTCTCTCTCTCTCTTTTTTTTTTTTTTTTTTCTTTTGGTGCTGTGTTATTCCTCCGTGGGCAGGAGGCTGCAGGCATTTCAATTTTCTTCAAGTCCTTGTTTCAAAAAGGGCCCAAAATATGTTCTCTTCTCAGAGGCAGTAAACAGCAAGTGCACAATGCAGCTTCTCTAAGCCTCTCTTCTCCTGTCTCAGGGAGAAAGGAATTCTCCAAGCCCTAGAGCCTGACTCACTCGCTGTGTGAGCATGAATTAACCAGGAATGTTCGAGAATTATTCCTGAATAATTCATGAACCTGAATTAATCATGCATTTTCATGAATTATTCATGAATAACTCATGGAAATGCAAGGTTTATTCATGCTCCAAAAAACCCAAGGCTTTTTTCTCTTCTCTTCTGCTCTCTCTCCCTGTAAGAAACAGACCTGAAACAAGCTAAGGAAAAAAAATATATATGTACATGGGAAAATAACAGGAATAATAATGCTGAAACAAAACAACCAGGAAAAAAGAAAGCAAAGGCTCTTTTTTTCCTTTGCAGTGGGGACAGCAGGTGGGAGATTTCCAAGCCAGACAAAGGAGACTTGACAAGGAATTGTGGTGAAGGGACAAGTCCAAGGCAAGGAAGTGTCCGATCACCTCCTCACCTGGAACAGGCAGCAGAGACCTGGAGAGACAGGAGACATCTTGCAAGACTCAACACCTGGAGCACTGCTAACCAGGCAAGGAGCAGCTCTGTTGCTGTCAGGATTGTGATCTCTCTCTTTTTTTTTTCTCTCTCTGTTTGTGTGTTCGTGTAGTTTTGTTGCATTCATAAGGGTAAATGAACAACTGGTTTGGGGAAGGAAGATGTGTGGTTTCTTTAAATGTTAAAAGAAAACCCCTCCAGAGAGCTGTTTGGGCTGGGGTTGTTTGCTGTTTGGAATGCAGAGCTCTGTTTCAGGGAGGGAGAGGGCTCAGCTATGCATTTATCCCAGCTTCTGCTCTGTAGCCTTCCCTGTGTTTGGGAGAGGGCTGGGGGCAGCTGCTTGCTGCAGAGAAGAGGATGTGGGGAGACAGGCACTCGGATAATTTGTATATGGAGCTTCCTGATAAAAATCAATGCCAGGGTGTCAGTCAGAAGAAAAGGGTTGGAGAAAACCAAGTGTAAGACTGTGCCAGCAGGGCAGACTGGCAGGTTTAGGGAGAGTTATGGTTCCTGCAGGGAGCTTTGCTGCAGCTGATGGTGGTGGAAGTGGGGAAGGAGAAAGTTCTCCAGGATGAACTTGAACCTTCAAAGTGAGAGGAATCAAATCCAGGCAGGACTTTAATGGGGATGTGGAGAGAAAACAAGAAATTGGGATAAATTGGGTCCTAGCTGCCTTTCCTGCCAGCTTGTCTCTGCTCCAACTCTCCTCTGTCTGCCCCAGCTCCCTCCTATCTTCTTTGGACACCATGGCACTCCACCTGGTGCCCAGCACATGGGCTCAGCCCTGTCCCCAGAACCCTTCTGCCAAATCCTGCAGATTGCAGAAAAGCAGGCGGGACTGGGGTGATGCTCTCTCCTTAGGAGCTGGAAAGAAACCCCTCCTGAGCTCAGCAGCCATCAGCTCCTCAGCTGCTCCTCTGGCAAGGGAGGTTTTGGAAATCACCACCAGCCTGGCTCTCTGATTTCTCCAGTGATTGAAATCTGCAGCTCCAAGGGCAGAAAGAGACATCTCAGTGGGCAGAGCAGTGGGCCAGGACTTAAGATCCAGCTCCTTGCATCTTTGTTGCTTGACTGCCTTAGACATATCTATCACTGGGCTGTGCCTCAGTTTCCCCATGGGTAAAATAAAGGGAATTTTCTGCTCTCCTTATCAAAGCATTTTGATGTTTACTGGGGAAAATAATTGCTGAGGCAAAGGAATGATCATTTCCTGGAATACCCCTGTGTCTTTTTGAGTCTCTTCTCTGCATTGCCTTGATATCACACAGACACAGCCCTGCACTAGAGCAAACTGCTGTAGCTCCACTGAAGTGATTTGAGCTGTGATGGTTCACAGGGGCAGAGGAACAGCCTGTGTCTGCTCAGTGGCTTGTTCAGTGTCTGCTCAAAGTGTCTGCTGTGAGGGCTGGCCCTGCCTGATCCCAGGCGAGACCTGGCATGGCTGTCACTAGAAGGGACACTTAGATACACTGAAGGCATGTTTGGCTGTGCTCAGTCAGACCCGAGACGGCCTCCCAGTGAAGGGCTTTAGGATGAGGCAAGCTCAGAAGGGTGAGGATGGGAACAGAGAAATAACCGGTAGAGAAAATACAGGGCCAAGTATTTTATATCTGCAGGTGGCGCTGCCCCAGGTAAAGCACCGCTTTTGAACCCTCCCAAGCACAGGAGAGCCCAAAGCCCTGCAGTGACATTCCCACACTCTGCTCCAGGTGGGCAGCCCTGATGTCAGCCAAGCTCTACGTGCTCATCAGCTGGCCCGACGGCAGCCGGGTCATCAACATGGAGAACATCAAGGAGCCCCGCAAGCCCTTCCACCTCTACACGGTGGGGGAGCAGGTCCTGGCCCGCTGCCCCGGCTTCAGTGGGCTGTACTGGGGCGTGGTGGAAGGCATTAGTGGTAAGTGACACCCCCCTGGCCTGGGTTTGCAATTTGGGGCTGCTCAGGAGAAACCTTCCAAGAAGGAGTTTAAGTTGCTGAAAGATCTTCTCCTCCTACAGAGCATAAAGATATTTTGGAGAGGAAGCTGCTAGAAGATCGACAGCTCCTGGAGAAGTTAAGTGAGTAAAGGCTTTTGAACATTTCACCTTTCTACTTCCACATTGAGGGTTGGAAGGATGCTGAGCATTTTGTTGTCCCGTCATAAATTTCACATCACTGCAATCAGTGTTCAAAGCTGAGTGGGAGTGGAAGATACACCACATTGCTACCCCACTGCACACCCTATCTCCCTTCCTTTCAGAAGAAGAACCAGCTGTCCACAGCATGATGCCATCCCCACCAAAAAAATCTAGGAAAACCTTTCCAAAATGGACCCCAGGGAATGCATCCCGGAAATACCCCAGTGACAAGACCTATCCTGCAAAGCCACTGCTGAGGGTGGCCGAGGCCAGCCTGCCCCATGATGCCAGCAGCTCCTCCATCCTCAAGGACAGACGTGTCCTGGGAAGCGTGGCGGGCAGCCCCCGCTCGCTGGCAGCTCCCCCCCACCCAGCCAGTGCCTTCACACCTCCATCCACCTTCATCACCATGGCCATGCCAGGGCCAGGGACTTCCCAGAGTGAAGAGGACATGGCTGGTCCAGCTGCCAGAGGTAACCTGGGTTCTGGTTCTGCTGCCTGGTCCTGAGTGGCAGGGTGGGATGGGGACTTGCAGAGCAGCCAGAAAATCTCTGCTTTGCTCTGGGGCTGTATAGGCTTTGTCTCTGGGCTACAGAGGTTAGAGATGGCATTTCCTGGTTCTTTCCACCTGGGAGATCTCCTCCAGGAGGGCTGTATAAAGGGAGATGCCTGTATGGAGTGTATGGTCTCTGCTTTGTCAGGCACCAGCTCTGTCTCCTGGGCCAGCAGTTCTCTCCCCCCAAGCCAAAAGACAATCTAAATGAATGCCTGCCTGAATAACTGAAATTCCAAAAAGCCCTGTGTCTCCATTAGTCAAACCTTCTCGGATTTGCCTATTTCCCTGTTTTTCCACCCACTACTACACCCATTAAATTCACTTAGGAAAATATGCTGGTGTCTTATTTACCTGCTGACTAACAGCAGCATCCAGAGATGCATTGGCTCCTCTTGCCTTGCCCCCACCATATCTTTTGCACTGGGAACAGAAGCCCTTGAGATGCCACCTTTTTCTAATAACACATCCCCATTGATCAGTCCTGGAGAGGCTGTCTGGATCACTCTTTATGCAAATGGAATAACATGTTGCCATGCAATCTAGCAGGGGTGCTTAGATAATCTCTTTTGGAGACAGAGGGATCCAGGACCTTTTCAACAGCTGATTCTTCAGCTTGTCTCCTACCCCTGCTGCAGATTACATTGCCCTTCCAATGAAGAGGAAGTCAGATGGCATCTTGTCCCCGTGCCAGCAGCAGATCTGTCTGAACAGGTAACTCCTGAAAGCACAGTAAGGACCCCAAATGTTTCACACCACACATTGATTTCTGTGCACTCTGTCTCTGTTCTCTGGCAGTGCTTGCTTTGAGTAGGTGCTCATGGAGGTTAAACCCAAAGCACAGAAGATAATAGGAGTTTGTGTGGGCACACACAGCAGAGAAAGGAGCCTGTGCTCTGAAGTCCTGATTCCATGGCGGGTCGTTGGAAGGTCCCCCATATCTGCGTGCCAGGGGAATGAGTGCCAGGAGTTTGTCCACATGAAGAACCCCCCATCTTCCCTCTCAATCCAGTTTATTCTTGTTGCAGATGAAACCAGAATTGACTTTGCTTTGAATTCCAGATAATTCTCCTCAGGAATGAATATGAATATGAGCACAAAGCTGTTTGTAGCAGTGCTATTTAGCTTGCTTGTATCTTCCAGCCGTGAAGAGAGGAAGATTGATGCTTTGCAAGAGACGGATGGCTTCGAGAGGGTTCACAAAAATTTTGGTCCTGGGGAGGTGGAAAGGTAATTAGCAAAAGGAGGCACTTGTTCCTGTGTTTTCCTCCTCATTACAAAAGTGAGCAGTGATATCACAGATGAGTGACAAAGAGGGGCAATTTTAAACCCCAAATTTGCTGAGAATCTTTACAATTGAGCCAGGTGTTTCTGACTGTAGTGCGTGGATTTAGAGATGCAAGAAGGCTTTAAAACAATGCGGAAACTACAAAGCTCTTGCCTATAACAATCCAAACAAGGTTTTGTGTTCCTTGGTTTATTGCTCATTACTCTGATGACCAGTATCCAGTGTCAAAATGATGCTAGGGACAGTTTTTTGCAAAGAAATGGATGCCAAAATATTCAAGTTATGGTTCTTGTGTTGTCATTTCCCCCAAGTCTGTTGTTTAATACCACAAATATGTGTGTTCTGAGACTTGCAAGACAGGCTTTATGTCTTTCCTTACAACTGAGAAGAAAATTGAGCATCAAAGTCTCTATGTATGCATGCCAAGAGGGAGTTGAGGGTTAAACTGAATATTCCTGAGCACCATGGCACAGTCCACACAATGACATTTTTCTCTTCTGCCTTACTCCTCACCCAGGAATAGCTGGAAAGGCTGATGCTCTGTCAGAGAGGTTGTCCTGCCCTGCTTGCAGAAGGCATGCTTGGGTGGAGGAGCAACATCCACAGTGAGGACATGGTGTCTTCTTGCCTTTACATGAGCAAATTTAATTTTTCAGGGCAGAGAAGATAGAGCAGCTGGAGAGGATGGTATTGGACCTCCAACAGGATGTCCTCTCTCTGAAGAAGAAGGTGCAGAGGCTGGAATCCCTGTCCTTCCAGGAGGAGCCCCACCGACAGCCGTGTGAGGTGGTTGAGCTCTTCAATGGCTACACCAAGGAGCAGCTCAAAGAGACCATCAGGTTTGACCAGAAAATCAGCACAGCCTGCAAGACTCTGCTCTACAAACTCTTCACCTCTGACTACATCCAGAGCCACTCCATCACAGGGCGCAGGGGCAACACCTTCCGGGAGGCGAAGCCCATGATGGACGAACGCTGCATCAAAATCATCAGGGTGCTGCTGAAGCAGAAGTTTGGGGATCACCTCAGTGACACTGTGATCACAGAGAAGATCCAGAACGTGCAGAAAGCCCTGAGGCAGAAGTTCAAGACAGAATGTCTCTGATGTGTGGGGGATTTGGTGTCTCCTCCTGCCATTCCCGTGTGTGTCCCTGAGCAGCCTTCCCAGGAAAGATGAGCTGAGCAGCTGCTGCTCAGTAGATTTCCCCCAGGGAGCCAACCCAAGTGAACCATGTGCTAAACACAGCTCAAACACTGCCAAAGCTCTGCCTGCATTAACTGAGTGGGAATTTGGCCCAGCTTGGCTTGGTTTCTGCACTCTACAAGTTCTTTCCCATCCAGTCTGTGTGCAAACCTCACTGTGTGTGCATGGAATCACCCCTGTGACTCTGATAATGTGCTTAAAGGCTTCAGGGCTCCCTTTGAGTCCAAGAAGAGGTCAGGAAGGTAGCCCTGTTCCACACTGCAGAAATGTTGGCTTTGGGATCGGGGATCCAGCTGCAGACAGACTGTGTCACCCAAAGTGGCTTCTCTCTGTCTGCCTCTGATTGCCTCGTTCTGCCTGTGAGACAATATTTACTCTTTCCTCCCAGTGAATATTATATTTGCAGCAGCAGCAGAAAGGCAGACTCATTAAAATGACACCTTAAAACATTCAGAAAAAGATAACTTGATTTTTTCTCTCTATTTTAATGTAGCCATATGGAAGAATTGTCTTCCCCAACAAAAGCCTGCTGAACAAGAGAAGGGGCCACCCATGGAAGTTACATTAATTTTCCTTTCAAAATCAGTTTATTTCCATACAGGAGAAATTCCTTTCATTTTTATGACACAAAAGTGAGGGATGGAGGACAAAATATGGCCCAACTTTGCTTCAAAGATGTACATATTGTGGGCACTGTCACTAATATTTAAATAGAGTATTTTTGTCTTAGATAAAAAATGCCAGGTACAACCAGACACATTGCTGAGAGGCTATAGAGAAGGTCTAGAAAGACACATCTTTTCCTAAATAATTCAGATCTGAAGTGTGGGTGGGTTAAAATTGTTCTAAGCATTAAAAAGAATGAGAAGCTGACACCAGTCCAGCACTAAACAGAAGTGCTGCAAAATACCAAACATTCCCTTTTACCGAGGCTTCTCAGACAAGAAATTGGTTTTCTCAGCTTAATTTTAAAACTATTTGGGGGGGGGGGGGGGGGGGAAGCCAGTGGGTTTGCATTAATCAAAACATTTGGTTTAATGTATATATTTTGTTGTGTTTTTCAAGTACTTAGTTTCCTCACGGTTACATAAGAAATAATAATACAAAATAAATGTATTTTGTAGAAGCAAGGAGATGTTTTGAAAGGGGAAAAAAAAGAAAGGTGTTATCCTCAGAATTTTCCTCCTCCTCTTTTTGAGCTTATTCATTAAAGTGGGGTTAATGCTGTGATGTATTTTGTTTTTGGAGGGAGATAGACTTGCCAAAGTTTCTGGCACTATTTTCATCAGATGTCTCTAACAGTCGTGTTGAATTGCAGAAGTAACAACTAAAGATATCCCTTCTGTTTTCTTAGTGTAAATGCTTTTCCTAACTATTGTGCAAACACGTTGGTGATGATTTCTGCTTTGTAGGGACCTTGACCTGAGCAGCAGCTGGAACAGGCCTGCTGTGGTCACTTAGAGCTGAGAGTACAGCCAGTCCTGGAAAATACACTGAAACTGAGCAGAACTGCCCCAAAACCTCCTCAGAGCAGAAACACACCTTGAAATACATCAGCCCTGCCAGAAACCTGGGCCCTTCCCACCACAGGCCTTAGGCTGGAATCACTGCTCAGGGAAATGCCCCCGGTGATGTTTTTAATGTTAACTTATCAAAAAGAAGATCAAGGAGGCACAACCAGCCTTATCCTGCAAAACCTTAAAGCTCATCCAGTGCCACCCCCCTGCCATGGGCAGGGACACCTTCCACCATCCCAGGCTGGTCCAAGCCCTGTCCAACCTGGCCTTGGACACTTCCAGGGCGGGGGCAGCCACAGCTGCTCTGGGCACCCTGTGCCAATCTCCCCTCCCATGTTCATCACATCCCTCACCATGAGGCTGGAAAGCCAGCTCATGAATGTTATTTATTAAAATAAGTGCTGCTGCTGTCCTCCCCCACTGAGCCCCCCTCTGATGAGCTGCAGATCACTCCTGTGAGCAAAAGGAGAAAAGAGAGCCGGGGAATGGACTTGCTGCGGGGTGCCAGGGCTCCCGAAGTGCGCCAGCTCTAATCAGCTCCCTGAGAAGCAGATGAGCTGGATGACCTTTCTGCTTGAAAAGCCCTTTGGTGGCTCCCTCAGAGGTAACTTCCCAGCCTGACACGCTTGCTGGTATTCAGGAGTGCTCCTGGTAAGTGGGCTGATGGATGCTCTGCGGCTCCGTGCGCAGCACAGCCACAGCACTAATGAGACGGTGCTCAAATGGGCCATTCTCGGCTATAAAAGTTGTCCTCAGATACTCTCAAAGGCTTTGATATAGCAGAGAGGGTTGAAGAAAGGCAAGGCAGGCGGCTTTTCGTCAAACTTCATTTTTTAAAGTATTTGTGAGCCGGAGGCAGCGTTTGCAGGCTAATTGGGAGCACAGGCAGCCGCCGGTGATCAAACGTCAGCGCCAGGATGCCGATGCTCTCACCTCCCTGAACTCTCCAGCTCTGGCTAATCAGCCTCGAGAGGGAGGATCACACAGCACTGGCATGTGGCATTCCCTCGGGGACGCAGGGGTCAGGACAGATAGAGGAGGAGGAGGAAGGTTTGTGCCAGAAGCACTTCACTCGGGGGTGTTCAAAGCCTGTGTCTCCCTCTAAGCGGTGAAGGGCAGCTCCACTGAATGGAATTAACTTCCCACTTTAAATGAATTACCAGGAAAAAGTGGACAGCACTTGCTGTTGAGATGAATTACTCTGCTGAATCTGCAGCATCTTGTTAAAAATGATGGTCCTGCTCAGCTTCTGGGTGAGGTGGGTGCAGGAGGGTGTGGACAGAGAAAATGAGGGTCAGAACTCAGGGGAGGTCTCCAAGGAGGTTTTGCATTTGGCTCAAAGGCAAGAGAAATGGTGCTTGTCAACCTTTGCAAATGCAGGACGGGAATGGAACATCCAGTCCTCCCTCCCTCCAGGAGGAGCTGGAGCATCAGGTTTGACCTCAGGTTTGATTCAGCCGGGGTGTGCAGGGAGCTCAATGGGCTGTGGGGCTCTCTGAGGGCTCTCAGTCCCCAGCACCCCAAAACGCTGCAGCAGGGCCCTGGTGCACCCCCACCACCTGGTTACACCTCTGTTGTTTCCTTAGGAACCAGCTGAAAGCTGCCTGTTACTCGCTGGCAGCAATACACAGGTTTTCAGGGAAAGATGGGAACTTTTCCACCCTGCTCTGTATCAACCTACATTTTCAGATGGGCCAACATGAGGCTCCTGAAATTTCATAAACATTATAGAATTGAGTTGGAAAGGACCACTAAAGGTCTTCTGGTTTCAGCCCCCTGGAATGAGTAGGAACATCATCAACTAGGTCAGGCTGTTTAAAGCCCCATCCAACCTGACTGTGACTGTTTCCAGGGATGGTGCATCAACAGCTTCCCTGGACAACCTGCGCCAGTGTTTTTGTTTTTTTTTTTTAAATTCCAGTTGTAGAGGTGCTGTTGGCAGCATGATTTCTTGTGAGGGGAAAAAAAAACCAAACCAGTCCAAACAAGAGCGAGATCCTTTGGTGTTTAACTTCATTTATTTAAAATTAATTTCCTTGATTCTACCAGGGGGATTCCATGTTCAGTACAGGCAGATTTTAATTTTCCCATTACGTGGTCTGTAGGAAACACTCACTGCTGAGTCTCTCTATGCCTGCACTGTGTGCATCCCCCAGAAACCAAAACACAATCACTTAATGACATGCAGACTGTGAATATCAGATAAAGGAATGATGTTAAAATGGAGCTGAATCCCTCCCTGGGTTTTAATCGAGGCTTACAAAGCCTGGCTCTCTTTATGTGAGTCTGCCTGGTGTTTCAGTCTGGTCGGATGCACTTTGAAAAATCTGCACAGGAGGACTGGTGCAGTGGGTGATGGAAGTGTCTTTGGGTTGATATCCTCCATCAGGCAGCTGCAGGAACAGGGAGATCTCAGCTGGGGGATGAAAGAAATACCAGAAGGACAAGCCTTGGCCTGTATGAGCTTGGAGTGGTGTGTCATTTCCTACTGTCACCCACACACAAATACTCCGTGTCACAGGAAGATTTTTTTGTTGTTGTTGTTCTGCTAAATCTTTGTCTTGTTTGGTTTCAAAAAGCCAGTAAAAATGAAACAACCCACATGGAGTGGGAGCTATATGTGTGTGTTGTTTTGCACTTCTGGACTATTTTTTTTTATAAAAGTAATTTTTTATATCATTTTTCTATCTTTTTGAAATAATATCTGGGGGGTTTTTTTTCTTTTTCTTTTTTTTTTTTTTTTTTTTTTTTTTTTGAGTGCATTCCCATGCCTGGTAAGTATGCAAATACATCAGATTTTATACTTTAAGCAGCCTTTTATATCTCTGCCTCAGTCATATATTCATTACACTTCACTTTAACCAGTATTTCTCTGTCTGCAGTACACGATTACATTATTCCAACTCGTATCTCTCCATCTCCCCCACCTTTTCAGAGCTGAATGGAACTGGGGAGATCATTATTAAAACACAAAAAGCACAGAAATAAAATTAACCAGAGCACCAGTTCTCTGTGTGCTGAATACACGGAGGAAATAAAAGGGCCTTCCACTTCTAATAAAATCTGGATGTGAATTGCCTCACAAAAGCTTGGATGAATTATATCAGAGGCCAAAAAGAGAGGAAGAGAAGAGAGAGAACTTGGAGCCCTCCCACCAGCAGGATGCTCTCCCTGCCCTGGTGTGCAGCCCAACAGAAGTTCCAGGAAAGGCTTGGAATCAGGTGAGATGTTCTGCTCAGAGGATGAGCTTCAGGCCTTGATGAAGCACTTGAGTCACAGGGCCACAGGTTGGTAAAATCCCTCCCAGTGAAACATTAGTCCTACAGAAGTTGCTGGAGCTTTTCCCGCTGCCTCCTGAGGTTTGAAGCCTCCCTTTGGTTCTTGCCCAAGCCCCTGGATGGTGGAGGAAGGACCCTGCAGAGGTGTGGTGACCTCTCAGCCCTGTTCTTGCCCCACACAGATCTGCCAGGGTCCCAGGGAGGTTTTAGGATATGGACATGGCTTCTCAGCTTCATCTGTGTGCTGGAAGAAGAAGGTGGTGAGGGACATGCCCCAGGTGTCCTCTTGTCACCAGGACATTCCTGCTGTCCCAGGACATGGCTGTTCCCAGGAGATGCAGGCCGGTGATGTGCTTACCTTTAGGGATATATTTGATTCTGTGGGCTTTTCTTTTGGCACATGGATTCAGCTGAAGCCAAGGAGGACTGTGCCTAACTGAGTAATGGAGAGATTAACAGGCAGAAAGCCAGGACTGCACGGTGCTCATTGATTGTTTCTCTTAAATGTAAGCAGAGCAGCCCAGAGTGTCAGGCATCCAAGGGGAGAGGAGACTGCAGAACTGATGTACTCCTGCTAATGAATAATCGTTAAACTCCAAAGGAGTTTATTATTATTGCCATTAATTCTGGTTGTACTGTGCCCAGAGACAAGGAAGGTGGAGAAAGATGAGTTCATGACCTACATATTACAGGCTAGATTTTATCCTGGTAATATGAGAAAATCGATCATTTCTTAAGTGAGAAGACTGATAAAATCACTGACTTCAGAGGAGCAACATCATTGCTTTTATGTGTTCAACAAGCTCATTGGGATGGTGCTGGAGAAGGGTCAAATCCCTCTTCTGGACACCCTAAGGTCAGGAGTTAGTTTGCCCTCAGTTTCCCAGGGGCAGGAGGGAAGCAGGGAACACCATCAGCATTCACACCTTCACTGATGTTAGGATTTCTCCTCCATGCTAACCTGAGTCTACCTGAGGTTTTACTTACCCTGAATTCAGAATAAATTGCCAAAAGTCAAGGAAAGCCATAGGAAGATCCCTCCAGCCATAACAGGGATGGAACCAAGACAGGGGTTTCATGTCGTTCCTTAAGGTGTTTTGGATGAAGAGTAAAATACTGTCATGATCAGAGAACCTTGCTCTTCTTCACACTCCCCAAATGACTCCAGCACGTTCCTTTGTGCCTCTGAGCAAGAGGACTCCTTCCTCTCCTGGAAACCAACAATTGAAAGATACAAACCACCCACAAAAAAATACCTGTTATAATTTGTGCGAACCAAAAGGGAGGTGCAAACTGCTCTCTGTCTTTTGGGTCTTTGGTCAGTGTATTTCCCAAGTCTCTTGGGCTGAACCAGGAAGAAGTTGGGTTTGCTTTATGCAGAATTGCTGCCTTCCCATGTGGAAATGTTTCTGTATTTCTTGGCTCAGAATGGAAGGAGCAAATATGAATGTATTCATGACCCTTCCCATGAGAACTTTAGGGTGAAAAATGGAATCAGTCACTTTAATGGGTTGTCTTGGTAGAGGAATTTTACACCTTACTGTAGTCTTGTCATTAATTCAATAATTCCTATTTATATAATACCCAGGGCTGGTTTAGTCAATGTTCTGAGGAGTGGGCTAGGAATGTTTATTTGTGGAAGGAAAAGTAATTCCTGAGAAAGCCAGGAGCAGATCTACTTTCTGGTGAATAATTTGAAAGTTGGAGCTGTCATCCCCATATTTTTCCTGTAATTGCTGCAGACTCTAACCCACTTTTTTGTGCATGCACAGCTTGGAGGACTGCATTTACCAGATAACTCGAGAGCCACCAATACAAACCAGGGAGCATTTCCAAAGAACTGAGAGAGGGTAGGGACCTACCAGCACTGTTCTTTAGGAAAAATAACCCACTAACCCTGCCTGCCCTGGCAAAACTGTGTCATAAATCTGGAGTAATCTTTGATGACAAATGGCCTGGAAAGTGGGAAAGGAGAAAGCTCATGTTCTCTTGTGAGAAGAAAGATGAGTTAATTCTTGATTAGGAAAGACAGCAAGTGGGGACACTTCCAGCTGCATGGACATTGTCTTGACATTGCCTGTTAAATGCCTGATGATGACAGTTAGTATGAATTAGCTACAGAATATGTTTTATTGTGTTCTGTGGTCCCCAGGGACCACATGCCAGAGACTTTTAAAGAGAATAAAAACAGAGAAGGGGAGGACTCCATACGGCTCATTTTGAATTTGTGATGTCTGGTTATTAATGGTATTGTACAGTCAAAAAGCCACACGTGGCTCCCATATAGTACATGTTAAGCCTCAGCATGTTCTGTCTTTATAAATAAAAGCAAGGAAAAGTGGATAGATCCCAAAATGACAAGCAGAAATGTACCTGAACACATGACTTGTTTGTTTGTTTGTTTTTTTTCCAGGCTGAACACTGGGATAATGTTTTTGTTAAGCTGCTGAATTGGCAGCTCTTCCCATCCCTTTCCCAGGATGCCATTGTGGGGAGGGTCCGATTTTCATTGCTGAAGTTAGTGAGAGTTTTTCTCAATACCTTTGACCATCAGAAATTCAGATACAAGAAAAAAAAGTCATCATAACTCAGCAGGATCCAATTTTCCATCCTTGAATTTCAATTCAACAACAACAGTCCATAGGAAAAAAAAAAAAAACAAATATGATTTTTGCTGCAGACAGGAAGGAGAGAGGGTGCTGAGAGCTCTTGAGTTGTTTGATCCCTTTAAAGCCTTTCCTGCAGAAACTGAAATGGTGAAACTCTGCTTGAAACGTGCTGGGTCCATTTACAGGCAGGGGGATGAGACGAGTAAACCTTCTTCAGCTTGGAGCAGCCTCCCCCAGACCTTTATGTTTATCTGCTTAAATACAAGGACAGGATTTTTTTTTTTTTAAATTTTTTTTTTTTTTTTTGTGGCTCATCTGTGGATTCACCCTGAGTGCTTCTGGTTTAGCCATCCAGTTCAGGGAAAGAAGAACCAAAGAGGTTCCAGCTCTTTCCCCCAGCCCAGCCTGTTCTGTCCTTTAATGAGTGATAATGCTTCACGAGGGTTTTTCACAGAATATTGCTGCTCAAAATCGCTTTGGTGCACTGGGACCCTTATTTTCTGGGTATATCAAGAGCTTTCTGTGATGCAGAGCTATAAAGACAAATGAAGTGTTGTGGTAACAAATCCCATAATGGCTTGACACTTACTTGTCTCAGAATCAAGTTTTAAAGAGTGGGTCCCTCACCGGGCACATTGGGGATGCACAGCACGGCTTTGTCCCTCTCTTCCATAACTCACACTTCCAAAAGGCAACAATTCCTTTCAAACTGAGGAATTGCTGGGAATTGGACAGAGATTTTTCTTTTCCTGGTTGAACCTATAAAATATAAGACTGGTGAGATTATTACCTGGGGTGGAATTAGTTATGAAGAGAGGCTGGGGCAGCTCTGTGGCTTCATCCCTGCAACCTCCTCACTGCCACTGTGAGTGTGTTGGGCTCTCAGCAGGAGAAGGATCACTGGGATTTCTTTGGGAGTTGTGGTAGCTGAGGCATTAATGCAGTCAGGAGAAATGGGAAGGGTTCTCTGATGTATCAAATATTTTTCTGAGTCTTTGACAGAGCAATCCCCTCTCGCCAAGGCTCTAGTAAAGTCTTGCAAGCAGTGTATGAAGTCCATCACATGTGTCAGGGAGCTGCCTGGGCAGGGGGATGAAGGGAGGTAATTTCTGAAGCCCTCTTGCCTCAGTACACAACCAACAAGTCCCCTATTCATCCCCTCATTGATCTTTAAGGTCCCCTCCAACATTCCATGGTTGGACCTGCAGCACCTGCTTGTGCATATGTAGGCATGGATACTAAGATTTCCTTCCCAGAACCTTTGTCTTCTTTCGCTTCAAGCCCTCAGTTTTTCCAGTCCCATGGGGGTTTGGAAATAGGAGTGGCTGCAAAAGTGATGCTCCACAGCTAGATTGAAACTCATCTGGGTGAGTGGTGCCCTGTCAAAGAGTGAGAAATCTGACAGTGGCACACAGTGCTGCATTTTTTCTCTTCTCATTTTGGCACTGAGAAAATGCTTTTGGCCTCTCCTCTCCCAAGGGGGCTGGAGGCAGGTGTTTGACAGCCCTGGGAACACCACACAAGAGTCATCAAATTTGTGGGCAAGGTGTAATATCTTCACTGTCCACACCCATTTGGAAAGGTGCTTTGAGGCAGCTGTATTCCCAGCTTGCACAGGCACTGCCAAGGGATTTCTGGGTTCACACTGTACCATTTCTGAAGAGATATCAGCCCTGGATATTAAAGAGCCTCTGAGGGAACAGGAGCAGCTGCATGATGTTTTTGTAGACTGAAGGTGCAGCTCTGGCAGCACTAAATCTGGAACACCAACAAGCAGATTAAACAAGATGGCTTAGCTTTTAGAGTCAGCCTCAGGCTTGCCACTGAAATTGGTTAGGAGAGGCTGTAATTGAAAGGAAGTCTGATATTTCTAAATCTCAGAAGGTTTGGAGGCTGTGGGTGATGGTGTGCAGGTGTGGGTGGGTTCTTCTCCGTCCCACCAACCACTTAACCTCTCTAGTAAGCATTCACAGATCATCTTGGTTACCATTACATTAGGAACTAGCACTTGCTGGCTTCAAAACCTAGAGTAAGCTTATTAATTATTTGTTACATCTACTTTCCTTTGCTTTGCCTTTTTTTTTTTCTGTGTGGAGGAGGATGAGTGTGTGTCTGGTTTGGGGATTTGATCACATTTTTTTTCTTATCTCATGCAAGGAGTTCCTACAGCCTGCAGGTGACCAGATTTTACAGCCCACACTCGCAGAATTGGGCTCTGAAGTGCCTCTCTCCTAGCATCACCGACCAGATTTGAAGCCTGGCCTGGGTAAGCACCACCACAGGTTCAGTTTGGCTTCTGAATATTAAATTACTGCCACCCAGGTTTAGGGGTTTCTTCAGGAAAAGGGAAGCACAACAGCAATGCTCTCCCTTTCCATCTACCCAGCACAGAATGGATTTTGCTCAGGTGTCAACTTCTATTTCTCAGAAACAATTTTACTTCTTTCTTTGCTGGACAAGAATGCATCTGTTTTCTTTTTTTATTCAGAAAAGAAATGAAGCAATCCCCTCACTTATTCTCACCGCTCAACTTTGATAAAACTATAGCTTAGAAAACTCTCTATATTAATAGTGTGAATCACTTAAGTGAGGTAAAAATTTCCATGATGCTTTTAGTGTAGGCAACTTATCAGGGGCTGCCTTTTAATCTGTTGTAGCAATCTTGAACATTAAAGCCAGGTTATTTCATAAAGGGATGTATTCCTTTCACTGGGGAGGTTAATATCACCCATGATTATATTTGACATTTGGGCATGGCATATTATTTTCCATACTGTGTCTGAGCCTAACTACCCACTCCTCTCATGAGCAGCATTTGAAGTGGGTACATTTCAAATCTCTGCACACATCCATGAGTGCCATCCTAACAGCCTCATCACTGGAAATAAGAAAAGACAATTTAATGAACAAAACGGCGAGGGTGAATTCAGTAAATCAAATTTCCCTGGCACAGGCAAAAGGTAAATGTTGTTGTGCATTCCTGCTGAGGAAACGATGGAAGGGGAGAGGGTGCTGTGCACCTTGGAGGAGCATCCCCAGAGCATCCTCACTGGAAATATCCCTGAACCAACACTGCTGAGGTGCAGCTGATGTGCAGCCAGGCCTCCCAGCTTCTTGCAGAGATTCCTTTCAGAATACAACCCACAGCATGGCTTTGGGGTCTCCTCTCCCTGAGAAACAGGGATGCCTTTGGAGGGACATGTCCAGAGGCTGAGAACTCAGTCTGAGTCTGAGAACTCTTCATGTCCTGTAAAGCCAACAGGCTCTGGCTGGCTGCCAGTGCAGGGCTGCTGAGTGTGAGCCTAAAAGGACCCTTCAGGGCTGAAGATGGTAAAACTAATCTTGAATTTCGGTGCTGGCCTGGTGAAGATGGCAGTTCTTTTTTTAGCAGTCGAGGGAGCTCATGGCTCATCCCTGTCTCCACCTGAATTGATCTGCAAACTTGAGCTGTTCATTCTCTGTTGAGTCCCACTGGCTCCTGTTTATCCTTGCTAAGAATGGAGGGTTGAAGTTGGAGCTCTGGATGCTGTTCTTGGACAGGAATAAGTTGAGGAACTTGCTGCCGCCAGCAATACCTAGAGCTCAGCAAGTTCTTAAGGAAACCAGGGCGTTTCTATTTAAAGTGTGAGTTCCTGGGTGCTATTCCTGTCATTAGCCAGCTGTTTGCAGGGTGTTGAAGCCAGCAGGGCTTTGATGTAGCCTTTGGGTGTTTGGTTTTGTTAAGTCACTGACCTATTTTAGGCTTTGTTTGTTCAGCCTTAGTTAATTTCAGCCTTGGTTATGTCCCAATGAGCCTTGGGAGCAGAGCAATGGACTGAGAGGGAAGAAAGGGATCTGAGGAGATGACAGTGCAGGAGAGGGAAAGAGTAAGTGGAAACTAAATTACCACCAATTTCTGAGGCACAACAATGCATTAGGGGGTTTCATGGAGGATTCAAACAAGTGGGCTTGAAAAAACTCCCTTCCCAAAATTCCATGTCATCAAATGTCATTTCCACAGTCCCATTCTTTGATTTATTTTCAAAGGTAGCTGGTAATGCTCCCATAAATTCTTCTGCCTTTGTCTTTTATCTGATCCTGACACTGAGGCTACAGTGGAGGAAAGACTCCAAACAGTGAGAGCAGCAGCTCTACCCTTCGTTTTCTTCAGTGCAGGGAATTTAAGACAAGAGGGACTCTGTAGGACTACAAGAGCAAAGCTAAGAAGGCAAGGAAAGAAAGAATGAGCAGATTCCAGGCTCTCTGAGCACTGCCTGGGTGAAGACACAAATCTATGGCATCAGAGCCTGCTTCCCTTTGCTTCCTAACACAGCCCAGTGCTCCCTGGGGGTGTTGGCTCTCAGGGATTCTCCTGAAATGGAAGCACCACTTGACAAATCTAAGTACAGCTTGGCAAATATCACCAAAATGAAGCCATTTGGATTAATCACAGAACACCCTGAACTTAACAGGGCCAGGATTTTATCCTGAAATCCCCCAATTGCTCTTACACATTAAGACAGTCCCAGTCGTGGATAATGGGGGTGGGAGAGAGCATCAAGGATGTCACAGAAATCTGCTCCTCCATCCACATTTATTTGCTCTATCATTTCCATTCCTGTTTACACAAATCTCATAGACTGGGAGACTCAACTTATCCCCACACAATTGGCTCCAGTGCCCTTATCCCTGGGGAAGCCTTCCCCATGCCTGACTCCCACCTAGTATGGGTTAGGGAAGCTCCAGAGATGAGTTCAGGGTGCTGATAACCTTGCTTGTCTTTGATAAGTGGTCAAGGGGAATGTTTTTGTTTTATAAGACACACCTTTGGGCAAGCTGCTGGCATTTTTATTAGTTTTTATTTATCAGTTTTTATGTATCAGCCCCAGATTTTAAATCCCACCTGTTTTCACCTGTGGCATAGCCCTGCTTAAACAGAGCTGCCCGTGGAGGAGCCCAGGAGTGTTCAGGGGAGGGTCCCTTGGGAAAGGCACCTCTGGACCCCCTGTCCCCTCCTCCCTTGTTCCCAAACTCACATGCTCTGCAATCAGACCTTGTTCCAATCAGAACCCCTGTACTTATATTCTGGGGTTTTTACAACTGCAATTTTGTTTAAAATTGCCCCAGAAGAGCTCTGTAGTGTTTTGCAGAGCTCCAAGTACAAGAGCTCCTTGAATCTTTCCCTTAAGTATTCCTGCTTCTGTCAGGAAAGAATATTAGAAGAGTGTGGTCCTGCCTTCCCCTCTCTCATTTGGAGGCTGTTTTCATGTTTTACAGCATCCTGCTCCCATTACCCAGCTCTGCTTTCTGGGGGTTTGTTCTGTAGCACCTCCTACAGCAGCAGGACTAATGAGTTTTTATGTCCCGTGAGTTTGTATCCTTTATCTCATATCTCAGTAACCCTGATCCCATATCCTGCCCCTTGGCCATCCTGTCCAGACCAGACAGGGCAGAGGGAGGGATGTTTTCCAGCTGCATGGATGCAGACTGCTCCACCAGCTCATTGCCACCAGAAAATGCAGTTTTTGGTTGTTTAATTTACTTTACTCTGGCCATACTTTTCACTAAAATTTCAGACCCTTCCTGCTTTTCTCCCACCAACCCTTCCCCTCATAACTGAGTGATTTTAAACACTGGTGATGAACTGAGCCTGAGAAACAGCCAGATCAACCAGCGCAGTTGCAGAAACCTCTTCTCCTCTAGAAACCAGCACAAAAATCCAGCTACAAGGACTTTGAAAATGTAGGGAGAGGATTCTACAAACAATTCCTACCAGGGAATGCTTGTGAAGGCCATTTGATACGAGCTTGTCAGCATAGTGTGGTGGAACAGCTGAACTTGTTAATGGAAATGCCTTTTCTATCACCATTCAACTATTTTGCAAGGCAAGATTGTCTCAAATAAAATTATTTCTGTAAAGAAGAAAAGATTTCTCTACTATCACATCTAATTGTGGTATAAGGGAGCAAAATATCATTTTGAATGGACTTTTTGGAAGGGAACTGGTTATTTATAGCCATACTTTGTATAAATTGGTCAGAGCAACTGTTTGAATTGAAAAGAAGCTCATTAATTTTTTCTCTCCCTTTCTTCTGCCAGGGCAAACAGCTGCTCTTGGGCTGTGCCCAGCATGGAGCTCTCTGCAGACCAGCAGTGCCACTGCATCAGTGTCAGGCTACATCAAAAATGTGGCAAAAACATCATCTGGATGTTCATTATTTCATTTCAAACATTTTTGGTTAGAGGAAGAGCCTCTCGAGGTGAGGGTGAGTTAGGAACATCCACTACTGGTGACTTCCCTGGGTTTGTGTGCTGGAGCACAGGGCTGGGGTTTCCATCTAAGGTGTCCATCACAGGAGAGCTCCTGGTGGCCCTGGAAAACCCTGCCAAGCTCCATCACTCCTGCTGGAAGGATGAGCTGTGCTCCCTCTGGATCGCTGTCAGAGCTCATCCTCCTCTTCCTCCTCGGGCATCCTGCCCCTCTCCAGCTGCTGCTCTCAAGCAGGTCTCTGGTGAGCTTTGCCTTTGCTGAGCTCCCAAGGGGCTGAGCTCTGCCTGTCTGAGCTTTCTGAGGAGATGAATGCTGGCACAGGCCCTGCATTGCTAATTAGCACACAGCAAACGAGGCCCATCCCCTGCAAGGGGCACTGGAGATGAGCTGACACCGGCTGGCTTTGCATGGTGAGAACTGGGATCAGAGCAGGGATAACAGGCATGGATTTTACTGCACATCTCCCCTCGTGAAACCTGACTGGCATGGAGGGGGCGTGGTGATGAAGCAGGACATCACCACCTCCTCTTTGCTTCTGCAAGGTGCATCCCAAGCTCATTCCCAGGCCAAGACACTGTAGGATATTATCCCACGGATGTGTAAGAGGAACAGACACTTTCAGGCTGTGAAAGTGTCTCACCCCAAGCTGGCCCCAAAACCACCCCAGAACCCTGAGAGCTTTCTCCTCTACCAGATTTGTTCTGCAGCTGAGCTGCTGGGGCTGGAAAGTGTTCAGCATCATGTCCACAGCTCATCTTGCCACACAATGGAAGCTTAAAAGTCTGGTTAAAATATGAGGAGGGAGGGAGGATGGTCCTGACAGTTCAATTAATGCAGGGATTGGATAATAAAAATCCAGCAGGAAATGTTATGTACATTTGTAAAATGGTACTTGCTGGGTAGGAAAAAAGGTAATGATGGTGCTTCAGTTGATAATTAATTTGAGCCCATTTCACTGCCCAGGGAGAGCCAAGGGGAGTGTGTGGCTCTGTGCTTAGATCTTCATACCAGCTTCTACTTTCAACCATTCAAACCCAGCACCACTTTAAACTTTTTGTACAAATAAGAGTGAAAGCAACACTAAGTCCTTCATCCTGAAGTACAGAAGCATCATTCTTCTTTGTAAGTCATCGTAAATTACAGCTGCAAAAGCAAACACTGCTCCACCTGTGTGCCCAGTAAATCAAACTAAGCTCCTGTAAAATACAATCCTCTCCCCATGGACACAAAGTCCTTGCTGAAAAGCACAAGGATAACATGAACTGACCAAAGAAGTGAAGCACTTTAATCTTTGTTTTGAAATAACCTAAATTGCAGCCCTGCCACTGCTCAGAGCCACCTGCTTCCTCTTCCCACTAACGCAGCCCAGGCTATTTAGCTCCAAACTCCAATTTTGCTCTTCATTATTTGCTGGCTACTCAGAGCTGCTCCACTTGGGAAAATTGCTGTTTCTGTGTGCCAGCCTGGCTGTGATGTGCTTTTTTCTAACTGCTTGGCTGCTGTGTGTGCATGACTGCATCCAGGTGCAAACAGCTGGGAAACCTGTCCTGCAGAAATGCACATGCTTGCCTTTGGCTTATCCTCTCCCTCTCTCCTGGCTGTTTGGGGCTTCTGGAAAAGTTCTGTCTTAGGGCTGTGTTGAGGAAGGTGGATTTAGTGTCCTTGTGGGTGCAGTGGGTTTGGGTGAGGTGTGCCCTGAGAGCTGGGGTTGGCTGGGATAAAAAAAGCAAAGCCCAGGCTGGGCTTTCCCTGTTGGAGGAAAGGTGAGAGCAAACCACAGCTCAGGCTTTGTGTTCCAAAATCTGGCAGTGCTGAAAACCTGCTGGTGTCTGGAAGTAGGTGAGGAAGATGGTGATTCCCAAGGGAGTCTCGTTGTCCTAGTTCAGGAAACTTAGCAGCAGTGCCAGCTCTGTTTTATATGAGGGAACATATTCTGTATCAGACAAATTCAGGCAGGAGAACCCGTGGAGGCATCACACCCAGCGAGAAGGGCAGATGGCATTTTATAACTCTTGCAGTATCCTCAATCCCACCGAGTCCCAGGAAGGAACAGGAGCAGACAAAACTTTCTGTGTGCAGCAAGAAGGTGTCATCAGATCAAGCTGGAAATGGGACCTCTTGGAACATCAATATTTGACTGGGGGAGATGAGGGGGTGGCATCAATTGTGTTGTGGCTTTGATGTATTGTCACTTCAAGGCACCAAACTCCCCAAATAGTTCAGGATCTGCACAGATCTTGGCAGGTGATGATAAATCCATGCAGAGATGGGAAAACCCAGTCTTTGGGGAGAGCTTCAAAGCTGAAGCTGAGAACATTGCAAATGTTATGAAATATTTCAAAGTCTGTCAAGTGGGAGCTGTGCTTTTAGATTAGGTTAAGAAATGTGTGGGCTAATTTTGTGAGACTCTCCAGCATTTACTGTGGATTATGGAGTCTCTTTTAATCTTTAAATGGCTGCACTTTTCTTCTAGTTTTCAAAAAAAGAAAAAAAGCCTCGAAGAAACCTGACAAAAGTGTTTCTTCATACACTCAGTGTGAAGACAACTCCCAAATGACTGCAGTTAGTGAATTATACAGAGCCTTTTGCTAACAAAAATGGGCAGATGGGTTCCCAGCTTGGAACCTGCACCACTCCTGGCACAGGGAAGGAAAGAGCACCAGGAGACAGCTTCAGGGGGACCACAGCCTGCTCACAGCTCCTCCTCCTGTCACCTCCTGTTTTGCTTCTCTTGCTTATCCATCTTCATCTTTCCAGCTCAGTGTTTTCCCAGCCTCATAGGAGCAACACAGACCTGCGGGAGTGGCCTGGACCTCCTTGGCAGCTGCATTTCAGCAGAGCTTCTCCCTTTTACAATCCTAGAAGTGTTTGCATTGGAAGAGACACAAAAATCATTTACTTCCAACTTCGTCTGAGGCTTGCCCAACATTCAACCGTGTCCAGCTTCAGCAGAATAAATCCCAAGTGCTGTGTTTCTTGCAGAGAGTCTCACCTGTTAATTCTGCTTTGTTTAAATGCCTCTGCCCTCCAGCCAGATGCGGCACCCGCCTAATTTTAGTCCCATGAGTCAGCGCTGATTTTTTGACAGGGAAATATTTATTGCCTGTTGGGCGGTGTGGGAGCCCTCTCCACACACACCAAGGACCAACGCGTGGGCTCCAGCTCCATTAGTGGTGTCACTGTAAACACACGAACAGCTTTGGGCTTGCAGGGACAGATTTTAGCAGCGCTCCTCACCGCAGCCGGCTCTGCTTATTAAAACAAAGGTGAAGGACCGGCTGCTAATGGAGTGCCAAGTCGCTTTTTTTATCCTCCTTTTCTTTTCTGTGTACAGGAGAGAAAAAAAAAAGACAGAGTGAGCTTCTTGAACCTCCTGATTGTAAGCTAATGTGTTACTCGCTCAAAAACCTGTCAAAATCAAGAGGAAAGAATTATAATTTTGATGTTCAATTGCATGATTTCTTTGTCTCTTTAAGTCAAAGCATTGTTTTAAATTATTTCATCCATCAAAGCTTATTTAACAGAGATTAAAATTCAAAATGAGCTTAAGAAAAGATAAAGAACCATTTGGCTTGTTTTAATTCCTGTTGTCTTTGTGGGAGTTAGCGTGAATAAAATAAAAAAAAAAAATACATTTGGGTATGAGTGGTGCTGGAGAGCAGAAAGCTGGAATTTGAGCCTAAAAATCAACATGTTCTTGTGTAGGCACAGTATATTTTTTCAGGAATTCTTTATTCCTGATACTTAAGGAACCCAAGACATTACAGAAATGACAAAAAAGGAGAAATATCTTGCTTTATAGCAGCTCTAGAGCTGTGGAGGCAGATATTGCTTCTCTTGAAGGCAATTTGCAGCGTGGGAACTTTGGTCTGTGGATTAGGCTGTAAACCTGGTATTGTTGTTACCTGCTGCACATTCAGACATCTAAAGGTGATGAGCAGGGGTCACTGAGCAGGAGCGAGTGAAAAGCTCCTTTGGGATTTCATTTTGCTATAACTGCTGGATTTCTCTTTGGCTGGAATAAAGCATTTCTCACAGCAGTGAGTCCTGAGCTTTTCCCGGCTTTCCAAAACGAGTTCACGAGCCTTCAATAAGGGAAGCCGTGTGAATCACTGAAACACAGTGTTTGCTGCTGAGCCTCGGTGGCAGAGCTCGTTCCCAGGCTGCGAGGGGCACAGACATCCCAGAGCCACAATCCCCCGGTGGCTGCTGCCAAGCAGAGGGGTGATGAGGCTCAGCCTTGCTGCTTGCCCTGCCTGCTGCTTGGAGAGGTGGAAGGAGGTCCTGGGAGAGAGCTTCTCAAATCCGATTCACAGCCAGCAGGTTTTGGGGATCTGTCACACGTTGGTTGGTGCTGGAGTGTGAAATGACATTTCCCTGGTGCTGAGGGGCAGCTGGAGTGAGAGGGGCTGCAGTGTCAGCTCTGCAGCATCACGACATTTCCCATGGAAGCCCCTCCAGGAGGTTTTCCAACAACCTCATCTTGACCAAAGACTGCTTCTATTTCTGTTTAAAATTCCCACTGAGGACACATTTCAGCCATGGGAAGAGGCTTTGCTCCCCAGACCACCTGGGGTGGGATCCTGGGATTAGATACAGAAAACCAGTCCTGGTCCTTTCTGCATCTATGGATCAAAGGTGTAACACCTGCTTGTGTCCAGATGCTACAACACAGGATTTATGGCAGTGCAGCATAAATAAAGTATGTGCATGTAGTGGTCTTTGTGTGAGTGTGTTAATGAGGATATGCAGAATGAAGATCTGCAGGGATAATATGGATATATTGTATATTTATCCTCCAGAGAAAACCCCAGCAAGGATTTCCCTCCACTTCAAACAAAAAGCCCCATAAATTGGTATTGGAGAGGAGATTTATTCCCAAAGTTTGCTGTGTTCAGCCACAGGACACCTCAGCAGGAGGAGGGGACTCAGCCTCCACTTCCTCAGCCTGCCATGAGCAGAGGAAGCTCCACTGTTGGAGCTGGGGAAAGAAATAAACTCTGATCGGGTACAGGTAATGAATGAGTTCACTCTCCTCTCCCAGCCAGCCCTGGAAAGGAGCAGAGCTGCTTCTGCGTTGGGGCGATGGTGAAAGTGGTTGTTTTGTCAAGATTTTGGCCAAGAAGAGTGTTGTTTTTTGTTTTTTGTTTTTTTTTTTTTTACTGCCTCTTTTACCTTGAAGTGCTTCCTTTAAGCCATCAGGAAGGTCCCTGGAAGCCTCTCTGGGAGAATAGGGAAAGCAAAGCCTCTTCTCTGAGTGGTGGTGGGAAGTCATTGTGCAATCAGGTAAAGTTTTAAAGCATTGGTTGGTGATAAAAGTCAATATTCTGTGCAGTTTTCTGCCGGGGATGGAGCATTTTAGAGGCTGTAGCTACAGACTGTTACAGAGCCCTGTGTTGGGCATCTTTGCCTCTTCTTTTCTTGTCCTGTGTCCTACAACAAGAAAAAGAAAATTAAATGGGGACTGGTCATCCTGGGGGTGAAATGTGAGAGTGCCTGAGCACAGAGAGCTGAAGGAGAAGAGAAAGTTAATTAATCCATCAGGCTGAAATCCCCAGAGTCAAATATTCTTTTCCACCAGAGTGTGTTGACAGTTGGAGCCCATGAGCAGCCCGAGGATGACAACCAACAGGAAACTTGGGACCAAAACGAGGGAAGAAAACCTCAGTAGTGTTTTCTTGGTAAAACTTGTGGCAGATGCCACATGGGAGTCAAGAAAAATAAAAGAAGCAAATATGAGGTGCCAGGGGAGGGAAGAGAGAAGCGAACATTTTTCTAATCCCTGAATTTGACAGCCACTTTATATGAAATAAACTCTGAAGGCTCCTGCCTTCCCCAAGGTATTTTCTTTCTAAATAGATCTATAGATACACTAATTAGTCAATGGAGAAACACAGGAGTTAATCCCTAATCATGTAAATGTGTTGTTTCAATTAATTAATGCACGTGGCACTTGTGCTCTAGTGATCGGCACCCTAAGGAAAGACAGAGGAAAATAATCATATTTAACAGTCTTCCCCCATTAATTCCTCCAAACACTAATGGTGTCAAAGCTTCCCATGGTCTTTCTCTATAATTCAATGTTGTTTTGCAGTGGTGTGTTATAAATTAGCCAGAATCACAGGCTGGAAGTGATAGTTTTGGAAAAAAGAGAAAACCAAAAATTTTCTGGAGGGAGGTTTGTTTGGTTTATTTTTTTGACGACTCCATAAAGCCATGCAGAGAAGGGGAGAAGTGAAACACTATTTAATGGGTGCTGATGGGGCTTTGGCAGTCTCTAGGATTATAGGGGGATTGTTGGAGCAACCAGAAAGACCTGGAAGAAGAAAAGTCACCAGAGAGAATATTTTCAGCCATGAAACAACTCTCTCCTTAATTAAGCACCTTACTCCTGACCTATCTAAAAGAGCTGCACAAACCACTTCTATTGCTATTTTTGCTGAATGTTAGCATTTCAGCTCAAAGAGTCATGATGAAGATTAATAAAAAAGACATGTTTATATAAACCTGAGGGGACTGTAATATCCTTTTTCTGCTGTTTCTGAGAACTGAAATCACCAGAAGCAGAATTTAAAGCTGCTTTGTTAAGGAAAAGGCAAAAAAGCAGTATATGAAGCAGGGCAAATGAGGGATGGATGAGCCCTTCAGAGCAGACAGCACAGGGTGGAGCTCACAGGAAAGTTCTGGCTCCTTGGCAAGATAAAAATACCCACAAATGAGATGACAGAAGCATCTGTGGAGCCAGTAATTACCTCCTGGACTGGGCAAAGGCTGCTTTTATGAAAAGGCAGAGCACTGGTTTGTCTGGGGTGTCTGTGGAGAGATGTGATGTTTGCAGAGGTTGTTCTGTTTTAGTTTCACTGACCAGCAGCCCTTATTGCAGCCCATCTTTTGGGATCTGGAGCTCCAGGGAGACAGGTGGTGCTCAGGATGGAGGATGTGCAGGTTGCAGAGCTGCAGGAGCAAAATCCTTGTGGTGCTGGGGGGACCTGCAGAGTTTGTGGTCTGCAAAGCCCTTCCTGCTTGTCCTGACAGCAACAGCCACAATTCACTCCCAGAATGAGGGTTCTCCTCCAGCATAAATGCAATTATTGCAAATAACTGAAGACGTCATTAAAGGAAAGGCAGGAGCCAACTGAATTGCAGGGGCCACTGTGTGCCATGGCTGTAGAAATTGGGATTTTTGTGTCTGTTCTCTCACAGTGTAACCAGTGGGCTGTGAGAGGACTTCTGGGGCACTGGCAGTCCAGGGAAGCTGAGTTTCATGGCTCTTGGAGTACATTTGGTTTTGGCTGCTTTGCACCTGACTGCACAGCTCAAAGTCTGATCAATCCTGCTGGAAATACCAGTTCTTGGAGAACTCCTTGGAAATGCACTGCACAGGGCCTGAGGGCAAATGAACTTGGATTTCTTTGGCCCCATGGGCCAAATCTGTCTATCATTAATTTGATTTTCTGGAAACTTCTGTCTTTCCCTTTCCTGGAGAACTCACACTGCAGCTTCCTCAAAGGCTTCCTCCTTCTCCTAGAAAGCAGGCAAAGAAAGCTCTTCACAAACCAGTCAGGGTTTCCCAGCTTTGCTCAGGCTGATGAAGAGGAGGCGTTTGCAATAACAAACTGTGAGCTCTGCCCTGGCTCTGCAGCACCCCAGCACAAACCCCTGCCCACAGTGGCCGAGCCACTGAACCTCTCTGTGATGCTCAGTGCAATTAGAAACTGTTCTTCCTCAAGTTATTGGGGGGTATGGGAATATCTGAGCTTTCTGTGGCGTTTTTTCCCACCTGTTGCTACAGTAACTGTTTTGTTATGCTGCTGCTTTGAGTGTTTGAGTGACAGAAGGTTTAATTTTGCTTCAGCAGATTATCCCTTTTCTTTGAGAGTGATTTCCTCTGGTGAAAAATTCCTCCTGAAGCTTTCCCTCGCTTCAGAGAGCATTCTTTTTAAAGATCACCTCTCTCTGATTTCTACTGAGAGCGTGAAACCTTCCATTTGTCCATTTGCTGGCTGTGATTCACTTCTCTCCTCTGCTGACCAGTCTCCAGGTTGGTGTCCTGGTGGTTATTTAAAACCAGAGTCAGCTCCAAACTGAGCTGTGGTAAGGAAGACCCACGTCCTATGGAAAGGAAGTGGATTGCAGGGAGGAAAATCACCAGCCTGCTCTGAGGTCCAAGGACATCACTGAAATCACAGGAACATCCTGCTTCACCCAAACTAAACCAAATTTCCTCTGCCCAGCCTGAAATGATGGTGACAGCAGGGCTCAAATTTGTAGTTACTTTATAGTTCTTCCTCTACTGATCAAGAACTATCACAAAATCATGCTGATTGTGTTTTTTTTTTCTTGTTGGTTATTTTAATTTTTTTTTTGTTCTTTTTTTCTCTCTCTTTTTTTTTTAATATAGTTGTTCTGAAGCTTAGAAACTTAGTGTTAGTCTCGTGCTGAAATGTATTTTTGACCAGTTTATTGCCAGCTGTTTAACTGAGCTGGAGTGAGGCGCATACAGATAAGACAGGAAGAAATTTCTCATTTCTGAACCGCTTGGAAAGAAATCTGAAAAACTGAAATCCAGATCCTACATTCACTTCTGGAGCACTGTTGCAATTCATAAAAGCAACATTTACCTTCTTGAGAGTTTGCATTTTTGCATTTTCTTTCCCAGTTTACAATTCCCTCGAGTGGGTTAAGAACTTCCTAATAGCTCCCAGCAAAATTCTCTGAGAAACCTCAGTGAAGAAGAAAAAAAAATAAAAAAGAAAAAAAAAAAAAAGGAGATTTTTCTGTTCTGTTCACCTGTGCCCGAAACCCCGAGAGCTGTTGCTCCTGTTTTCCGAGCGGATTTAGACCTGGTTTATTCCCATTTTAGGGAAGCTGGGGAAGGCTCCGTTCCCCGGTGCGGAGCATCCCGGACCCGGCAGCGTTTGGTGCATCCCCGCTCTCGGGCCATGAGCGGTGGAGCTCTGCCACCTTGTGGGGTTGTCGCCGTGTCGCCTCAGCTGCCTGGCAGGTTTCATACCCAAAGATGCCTTTTCTTACTTTATACCTTGCAGGGAGCTCCAAAAACACATTTGCGAGACATTGGAAAACTTGGCTGGAAATCCTTTGTGTCTCAAAGATCAAAGGTGATGCTGAAGTTACATTTCAGTGCAACATCTTGGAAGAAATGTGGGGTTTGCATCGACTCCAGTGCTCTTCCCTAATGGTTTTTTGGTGCTCCCAGTGTTCCTGTGCAGGATCTCAATGGATGTGAGAGGAGCAGGGTGAGATCTGCAGATAGGACCAGAGGGTGTGTGGTACCTTGGGGTGTTTGCTGTTTTTGGGAGGTGAACCCCACCCTGCTGTGGTGCTGTGCCATCTGAGGGTGCTGTGTGCTCATCTGGAGCTCACAGACAAAATGTGAGCTCACCTTCCTCTGCCTCGGGAGGCTGATCAAGGGAGTGATCTAGAGCTCCCTGTGCCCACCTCAGACCCAGGGGGATTTTTGAAGTCCTTAAATTAATTGAATCATGGAATGGTTTGTGTTGGAAAGGACCTTAAATTCATCCAGTTCCACCCCCTGCCACGGCCAGAGACACCTTCCCCTATCCCAGGTTGCTCCAAGCCCTGTCCAGCCTGGCCTTGGACATTTCCAGGGCTGGGGCAGCCACAGCTTCTCTGGCCACCCTGTGCCAGGGCCTCACCACCCTCACCGGGAAAATTCCTTCCTAACATCTAATTTAAATCTACCCTCCTTCAGTTTGAAGCTCTTGCCCCTTGTCCCATCACTACAGCTCCAGCAATCCCTCAGAAGTCCCTCAGTTTTTCCTTCATCCCACAGGTAGGATGCTTTTGATGATTTATTGTGGAGCTTTAGGAACCCTGATATATTGGACAGAAAACAAATACTCTAAAGCAGTAATTCTGAGGTAAAACTTTATTTTAGAAACATCCTGTTTGTCCCAGGAGTAGCAGAGATATTCTCCCATCTCTTCAAGTTTACACCTGGGAAACTTTTCAGCCACAAATACTCAAGAGTTGCTATTCTGGATGTACTGAACTGTTCAAAACAAATAAAAATAACCCTCCAAAGCACAGAACAGAGTTCTGATCTCTGCTGCCTTAGACCTGTGGGACTTTGCAGGAGAATAAACTCCCACAGGTTTGATTTACTTTAAAACAATATAGGTGCTGGATTTGGAAGTAAATCTGCTCTGTTTTTGTTTAAGTGGTTGCTATTGTTTGCTCTGCTCTTTTGGGAAGGAATGACTCACCACCTGAAATCGGTATGTGCTCAGAAAAGGTTTCAATTTAACTAAAAAGTCAACAAAATCCATCTCCAAGCAACTACAGACAATTTATGATGTCAGGTCTCATTTGTGGAAATACAGAATATAAAAACACTTCCCTCCCCCAGCCAGAAGGAGTTGTAATTCTTAAAGGAAATAAAGCAAACAAGGGAGCTTGAGCTAACAGCACCAAACTGTAGGATAATCTGGAGGATTATCCTTTAGGTATTGATCTCAAGAAAAAGAGGAGCAGCTGCAGAATCCTCTCAGGGCAAAATAATTGTGTCTGAAAGCTTGTTTGCTGACTGATCTGTATCCAGAGCAAAGGAATTGTTTTGGCCTTTGGGGGGGGCAGGGGAAATGTCAGACATGATAATTTAGTTTGCTGCTGGGATGATGCTGGGAAAGCCTCACAACCTGCTGGGGCTCTGCACCACTGAGTGTTCTCTCAAAATGTGGCTTTTAAAATTTTTACTTCCTGGGAAAGCCATGCTGTCCTGGTACCTCCTTAGCTGTTTCATGAAGGGAAGTGATTTCACTCTGCAAAATCCTTCTGGCACAGCTGGAAAGGAGTGTTCACACCCCTCTGTTCCCTCATTCCCCATCCTGTCCTGTGATGGGAACAGCAGTGTGACACTGGGGTGGCAGAGTCCCTGTGAAGCACAGAGGATGCCCCGGGGGGGGCTCAGGGTGGGCAGGGCACAGATCTGGGTGGTGCTGGCTGCCAGGCTAAACTGAGCTGATATTTGGGCTGGGACTGTGAAATTGGTGTTTTATGCTGAGCGTGGAAGAAGTGAGGAGAGGCAGAAGAGGGCAGTGGGAGGGGCAGCTGGAGGAGGGACGTGCTCAGCCATGCATCTGGGGGAGATGCTCTGTGCTCCCTTTGTGCCACACAACAAACCCGGCTCTGTTGCAGCCCTGAGGCTGGAGGAAGACAGAGCAGGAAGGAATATTGCCTGTCCTGGAAGTGGGAGCACTACAAAGCCTGCATTGAAGGAGGGGAATGAACTGAGGGGGTCCTTTTAGTCCTGGGAAACCTTTCTGAGTGAGTCTGAGGCGCTTTGGAGTTGCCTTTGCTTGCTGAGGGATGCATTGACAGAGCCTGACCTCATTTCCCCTGGAGCACAGACCGCTGTGTATTCCCTCTTTATCAATCCAAAAGCTCTGTCACTCCCCTGTCTGTTTGAACAAGATGCCCACACATCTTTCCTGGGTAGGGCCTGTCCTGCTCTCTTTCCTTGTGCATCCCCAAGCCAAACCACCTCAAAATTAACTTCAGAGTAATTTATTACTGTTCTTTTCAAACACAACACCCACCCCCCCCCCCCCCCCCCCACCCTTGCATTAGATTGGATCCCTTTGAGCTCTCCAGCATGAGCCCTGTTGCCAGTTTTATGACAGTTCTTGCCTGGGTGGCAGCTCCCTTGGGAAGGCACTGCTTGCTCTGGCTCTTGCTACAAATCCTTGGTCACCTGAGGTCTCTGTGTCATTGCAGCTTGGCTGGAACAGCTCTGCCCTGGCCTTTTGGTGTGGTTTGACTTCCTCCCTCCATCCAACCCACCACCCAAGTCGCACAGGAAAGGAGGAACAGCAGAAAAAGCTGCCTGAGGAGGATGAATATGCAACTTAATCATGCAGAGGAAGCCAAAGATGATACAGAACAGAATTTTTTGTCTCTAAGCCAGGAAGTTACTCAGCCATTCTCCTCCTTTCTCCTTTCCTCCTGCAAAAGCTCAGCATGGTGCCCAGGGAGACGCAGATGTAGGGATTCTTCCGTTTGCCATCAACTACTTCTGGAAGAAGAGATGCAGGAGACTAAAAATGTCAGTGCTCCTGGAGGAGGAACAGGACTGAAATCCCATCTGGAGTTTGCAAAGCAGTTGGCAGACTTGAGGGGGATGGCACTGAGAGGACGTTGTTCCCTCATGTCATTGCATCTTGCCAGGAGTACCAGGGCAGGGGAAGTGAACACCAACCTGCTTCAAAAACACCGTGTAAGAGCTTTTAGTTCTGGGTGAGTTTTAGGGGGGAAAGGGGAAGGTCAGGTGTCTTCCTGGACAACCAGCCCTGGCTATGGATGTCTTGTTGCCAGTGTTTTGGCATGGCAGAGCTCTATTCCACCAGGATTTGGGAGAAAATCCCTGGGGACCCTAAAAATCATGTTAGAGTGGTACAGTTGATGATGGGGACCGGGGTCACTGGGGTTCAGAGTGCTCCTCACGGCAGGGAAGGGCTTTTTGCAATGACAAATAAGTGCTGGAAAACCCAGCTCAAAGAAGCTCCAAGGAGGTGCCTGAGAGTGTTCCAGCTGCTGTCCTCTCACTTCAGCCGAGGAGAAACTGCTGAGCAGGACATGCTGTGCAGCTCCTCAAGCTTGAGGCCAGCTTCGGACCTCTTCTGAGGGAGATTTTTAGAGTGGGGGCTCAATCTCCAGTCCCAGTTCTGGGGTGTGTGTCACTCATGTGCCATGAAGTTATTTCCACCGCGCCTGTTGATCCCTGTGCCGCCCGCCCTCACATCAGTAGATGGCAGCAGCTTCCCGGGAGCTGCTGGAGGAGCTGTGATAGATACCGGAGTTCAGCCTTTCCCTTCCCTGCCTTCCCCTGGCTCCCAGCCCAGCCTCCTGCCACACTCCAAACTGTAGGTGGCAGCAGGAAAAAGATTTTCCTATTTCTCTGTGACTTCTGCTCAGGGTAGTATTTTCCTGCTGCTGGCTCTTGGAGCCTGCTGGCTCTGGGTTTTTGGGTCAGATCAGAGCACTGCCTGGGCTTAAGTCACTTTGAAGGCTTCGATGAATGGGTTGAGAGAATTTTCTGTGCATGCTTCCAGCGATCTGCGTGGGAAACCCCTGCAAGTGTCCATGGGGATGTGAAGGGGGGATGCTCCCAGCAAACCACACATCACAGCATTCCAAAAGTTGTGGTACAAACTGGTGCCTTCACAGCCAAGAGGGTAAAATGGCTCGTGGTAGAAGAGACAGGGTTTAAGCAAAAGTTGTGCAGGAAGAGAGATTTTGCCATCTACATCCTTGGAGGTTTTCAAAGCCTGACTGGGCAAGGCTTCAACATCCTGAGTTAACTTCAAACCCTTGTCAGAAAGGAGATTGGATCAGGGATATCTTGAGGTTTTCTTGTCAGTCTCCTCTCTGAATTTCTGCTGTGCTGATCACGCTCAGCTGGGCTAATGTCACATGGCTTTCACTGCCTTGTGTGTGATTGCATTGTCTCTGACCCCTTCTTGAGCTGGGACAGATGAGCCTTCAGAAATTCTCTCCAGGCTGTTTGACACCTCAGAAATGACGCTCAGTGTGTCCCAGGTGTGTCTGTAGGACGCTGAGGCCACATCCATCCATCCATCCATCCATCCATCCATCCATCCATCCATCCATCCATCCATCCATCCATCCATCCATCCATCC